>BROG01000606.1:0-250000 GCA_030159075.1 Atrina japonica | reverse complement strand
GAACACCGACCCTTTAGATGTGTTATGAAACACCCTTATAATGCATACGCCAAGATCTATGAGTATTTCATATCCTACTTCCAGACTTTTAACTAACAATTTTTGGAATAGATGTAAAATTGCTAACCATTTCATTATACAATGACGAACGTTATGACTAGACTAGTATGCGCACTATCCTACTGCATTGTTTTAAAAACATTGAATTTACAATAAAAACAAAGTTGCACACCCATATAGATGACTCTATTAGGCAACTGTCTGTCTGTCCACATGGGAGTCACACTTCTGGGGCCCCCGTTTTACGAAAGGTCGTAAGTCTTAAATCTTAACTTTTAGTCCAAACTACTATGGCAACGCATCGCTGATTGGTCATTCCCATGACAATACAATAAGGACAAAGACATAGGATGTAGGACTTACGACCTTTTGTAAAACGGGCCCAAGGTTTTATTAGGTATCTTCATTATCCAGAGTTACCACCCCTTGTAGCAGGTATCGATTGTGATGTCATTTTTGTTTGTGCGTAAAATGAGAAAAGTTATCAGTCGTTACGTCATATGTTTGTGTGAAAACGACTTTGCTTTTCTTACGTAAAGACATGACGTCGCAACCGATACCTGCTGACATGAGAGATAAGTCTGACTAACGAAACGAATTTGTTTCTAAACATGCACGGAATTTCCGTCAAGCTGGCCAGGGATGGTCAACCAGGTGAGAGTCAAGGTCAGGATCACACATATAGTAGGCGACACTGATGTTCATGAACACTAGTTCTCAATATTTTTGAAAACATTTAAAAATGTTATTTAAACGTTTAAAAGCATTATTCAAATCACTAGAATATTTCAATTTTTTTTCATTATTTCTCGTAGAAATGTTTTTCTCAAGACTTTTTTTTAAAAGGTTATTAAAACGTGTGCAAAAGTGCCAGCTTTAAACACAGTTAATCTTTCATCAAATTAAAATGTTTTATAAAAACATTTTCGAAGCATTTTCATTATAATTCGACGTAAAAATGTTTTTAAATGTAAACAAAAAAGTTATTAAAACGTCCCAAAAAATACTTTTGGACAGTTAACTTTTCCATCAAGCTAATATGTTTTTAAATCATTTTCGAAACATCTTCATTTTTTCGTCGTATAAATGTTTTTTTTTTTTCACAATATCTTATAAAGATGTTTAAAAACGTTATCAAAACGTCCCAAAAAGTACTTTTGATCAGTTAACTTTTCCATTAAACTAAAATGTTTTTAAAACGTTATTAACACGTCCCAAAAATCACTTAAACAATTAAACTTTTACATGAAGCTAAAATGTTTTAAAAATTTCGAAACATTTTCATTGTTATTTTTTCACATAACCTTATAACAAATTCTAAAAACGTTTTTGAAACGTCTCGAAATGTTCTTTTAGACAGTAAACTTTTTCATAAAAGTAAATGTTTTTAAAACATTTAAAAAAAACATTTATTTCACCACTATTCTATAACGTTTTTGAAACATTCTGAAAATGTTTTAATGGAAATGTTACTGAAGAACCATTTTGAAACCTTTTTGAAAGGTTTCGAAAATGGTTTGTGTTAGCTGGGATATTAATAGCAATTTTAAAAAGCATTTTCGCCTAAAATAAAACAGTAGTTTATTTTATGTCAAAACTACAAAAGATATTTGCAAAAAGGCGTATTATATATAAAGTGGAGCCGACATGGCTCAATCGGTAGCGTTAGGTAAGGTGTACATGGGGTCCTTAGGTAATCCACATTCGACTCAGGACAAACGACACAGCTTCACAATGGATGACTTTATTATGAACAGAACCAGAAGAAACATATAACAGATAAAACCAAATACGGACATGCAAGTCCGGATACATAAAACCAAATACGGACATGCAAGTCCGGATAACATAATACTGGCGTCACCACTTTTTCCTTTCAATAACAATTTAAGGAATTAGCTAATTTGGTTTAAACAATACACAAATTCTCAATACTTATAAATGTTCAATAATGTATTATGAGTAATGTTATTGTATTAACGTCAATTACCTGTATGTTGTTTGCACCTGCATACTGCCCTCAATGAAAATGTAGTTAAACACACTGTTTAGCAATAAAGTCTTTGTCTATCAAAATTTGTAAATGAACATACACAAACTTCTATACATTCTATTTGCATAGGATGAAATAAGCACCTTGTTATAATTATATTCGTGTAATGTACGATGGGGATTATTCTGCCCCTGAACACTAACACCACTTACAAAGTACATAATCTCAAGCGGGTCGGTCTCGTCGGTCTTGTAGTATTATTTGGTGGGACAGTAGGTAGGGTGTGTTGATGGTTATTATTGTTAGGAACTTCATCGGTTAATTGGGCTGAGTCACCTCCTCGAGTTGAAGAGCAAGTATCTTCATTTGGAGACACAAGTAATTCAGGGATAATTGGAGTGACTGGGGTAACAGGGTTGGGTTGTATGACTATTTGTGAATCTGTATTTTCCAAATCGCTGTCATCTGATTCTTGTGAAATCTTCAAATGGGATCTGAGTATTTGTGTATTGATCTCGCTGCGTAAACATCTCGCGGGCAGATAATCCTCTAAAACAATAAGTCCTTCTCGAATTGTGTCATGTTTTTCATCTGTGATAATAATTGCCGAAGTATATGACGTAGTAATTTGATATGTAATGACATTAAAAGTCCATCCCAAACACCTCTAGGAACCACAATACAGTCCTGTGTTGGCATGAATGGTAGTTGTCGCTTCACAATGACTAATCCATCAGGAGCTAATTGCGTAACATGCAGGTAACGTTTTATGTCCTTTGCATTTGTTACTTTTTTTTGAAGGTCGTGTACCTTGGGTCAAGTGAGCTCGTGTCCGACGAAGGTAATAATATATGGGCTGTAAAAATCTTGCACTGAAGAAACCGGATAGTTGTAATTTATCATTGCGACTGACCGTTGGTACGCCTTAGTTAGTTCTGGAGTCCAGTTTAATGTTTCCTTCGATTCTCTCCTGCAATAGCTCTGTCTAGGGGGGCCAGTAAGTGTGAGCAGTCTTTTAAGACACGAGAAAGCACTTTGTATGCTCCAATGAACGATCTCAGGCTTAAGACCGTTGTAGGTAGTGTGGCAAGTGTAGTAATACGGTGGGGACTTGCTTGTAAAGTACCCTGAGTTGGTGCTGTTATAGTAGGTGTCCTTTTGAAAGGGGTTACTACCCCACAATACTTTCTGGCACTTGTTGAATCCACATCTGGCATCATGGAGGGTTGTGGTTTGCTGTAAAGAACCCTTACTGCTATGTTAGGTTCTGATTTTTCTAGTGTTTGTACTGGACACTTTCCCACTGCATAAATGTCGTTTGGCTGCCAATCTCTCCGGTAGAGACACTTCTAAGTATTCACCAGGCCAGTAAGTGCCGAGCATGGGATCATGTTTCCAAAAATTGTTAACCTGAGACCCTGTCTTATTTCTGTTGGCGATAGCAGAAATGTCCAGGGGCGTTTGTGACGTCATCCATATGAGTGAAATGACAGCGACTTTTACATGGGACGTTTGGTTAAATGTAAGAGGTGAACAACAAACTGGGAACTGCAGTTCAATCCTCAACAATGCAGTTCAACATATTGTTTATGAAGAGCAAAGACGCCATTTATGATACCGCTTTTTCGGAATATACATCTATATTTAGTTCGAGTTCAACTGATTAAGTCTTGTTGACAGAAACAATCCTCTTGAGTATTTGCCCTGGGCTCTTTTGTAAAACTATAATTCTGGTATCGTTAATCGGGGCCGTAACTAGGGTACTAAAACAGATGAGGCAGGGCTTTGGGGTTCGCCTACTGAGGCCCTAGGAGAAAATTGATCATTTAAACAAAAACAAAAACACTGTTTCCAAGCATTTTAATGACAAAGACGCCATTATCTATAATGATTAAGTCTTGTTGAATATCATTTAAACAAAAACAAAAACACTGTTTCCAAGCATTTTAATGACGTTATCTATAATAATAATAATAATAATAATAATAATAATAAACATTTTCGAGATCTTATATGATCCGGTTTTGAATTCGGATTTTTTCCGACTTTGTTAGTCCTAGCTTTTTGCGGTATGTGTATTTACGTCGGTCAGGAAATAAAATGCTCGATTTCATGCAATAAATAAAAATGTCACATTGTTCCATGATGTCATGTTTTGTATAAAGTTCAGACGTTAACCTGTAATTATATTTTCGTATGATGGCTGAATTCAGCCATCTTGACTTGTCGTCCCAAAAAGTCGCTAATAAGCTACCTTTCGCTTTGCTATGCGAAAAGTCGAAAACTCGCTAACAATCCCACTAAAACACGGTAATCTGCGAGTTTTGGGGGCGAAAAGTTGAGATGGCATAAATCATCGACCATATTTTCAACTTTTACATTCATGAATACAAGTTCGTGCATATTCCTTACCCACGTGTAAAATGACCCAACAATGTCTTCAACGCATGAACTGCTATTTTTATTTGTTCCTTTTCATTATGATACGGTTTTAATCTTCATACAACAATAAAAACGGTAGACTGTTATACCGATGCTGAACATATCATAATCAGCAAGATGAAATGGGAAACCATTCAGACACAACTCGGAGACAGTGAATAGCGAGGCTATTAGACTTTATCGATGAACGAATTGACCTCTTCTGAAGTTTGTTTGTTTGTTTGTTGTATAGCGTCCCTTCAAGATGTCACCAGCATTAGATGAATTCTACAAATTTCGGTTTGTGCTATGAACTGGCGCCAAGACAGTGAGGGTTCTTTTGCGTGCCACGCCTTCCGTGACAAGGGGCCGAGAGCTTGGTGGAGGAACAGTCACTACCATTTTTTAAAACTCTTTGGTAGGACCCGGTCCGGGAACCGTACCCGGGACCTTCCATTTGCGAGTCGAGCGCTCAACCACTAGACCACCGCAAGCGGATGCCAGGATGTGGACAAGACAAAAATAGCGTTACGAAATATATTTTCTGATGCCGGGATGCGGACAAGGCAACAATAGCGTTACGAAATATATCTCAGATGCCGGGATGCGGACAACACATCAATAACTTTAAGGAATTATCTGCATTGATCTCCAATTACTCATTGCTTTTTTGTATCCTGATCCTTTGCCGGGTGCAACCCATAGAATAAACTCCGAATGAACGTTGACATCTGTACTTTAATTTAATCCTTTAACATCTTCCTACCCAGAGTTTCTAAAATTCTAATCTACCTGCAAAGATGTAACATATACTTAGCAAGCAAAAAATAATTGCATATTATCGCATTATTAGATTTGATATATATTTATATTCATGAACAATTCGTGTGACTTATAAAAATACAGTGAACCAACTGTGAATAAAGTAGTTCAGTTATTGGAGCACTAGAACTTCAACGTGAAGGTTCCTGGTTCGATCCCCAGTCGTGCCTGCTTTGTAGAAGTGATGAGATTTACATCTCTTGTCTGCGCAGCTCTATGGATGATAAATGGTCATGGATGTGCGGTTTGATTACCTCCGTCAGATTTATAAGTGTAGTGATGGCACTTAGCCGTCAAAAATACAGACCTCTGAAGCTTGGACACCCCTACACACTGCACATCTCCCTCCCTATCCCACGGGGGACGAGTGGCAATAACTTTAAGTAGTCACGCCGCACGTTAATCAATGCCAGCAAGCAAGCAAGCAAGCAGTGAACTAAATTGAGAATTTAGGCCACCTAACTGACTCATGGAAAGTGGTCTCTTAAGTGAGGTTTTGTTCTTATCAAATGTTTATCACGAGAAAAATTAAACTTGGGAACATTTAGGATTGATTTTCTTTTTGTTTTGAAAAACATGGAATATACAATCAATGGCTCATGGAAAAAAATAACATGCTTTTCAAAAATAAAAATGAAAAACAAGCCTTATATTCATATATATTCCCATTTTCTGAGAAAGTAAAAAATCTCAGATTCCAAAGTATAAATCAATAGAAGGTCTAGGAAATAGATAAAAATTCGATAAAAATGGACAAACACGAACCTCTGGAAACCAAGAGGTGGGATCAGGTGTCATGGAGGAGTAAGTATCCCCTGTCGACCGGTCACAACCTCCGCAAGTCCACAATCAAGTCCAATGAAATGCATGGGGAGTGAATCCTCGTCACAACTGGTACAGACGTCTCAACAACTGCCAACGAAAAGGCAACTCAACATTTCACTTAGTGAAACAGTGTAATCGAAAACAAGACTATTATACCGACCGGAAAATTTGCAGAACGGTGACATTACACGTATATGAAGTCTTCATATGTTGTACACGCCCTGGCATATCGGATCATTTGTGAAATACAAACTCCATATGCGGGTGACTGAGAGACATTACTTTTTAAACGTGGAAAATTTACGATGGAAAAGTCGACATCGTCGCGTATGTCGTATAGTTTAGTTGCCAATTTCCCGTCTGTGTCTATATTTAGTAAAATATCTAAGTATGAAGCGCTTGTGCTTGATTCTGTTGTATCTTTATTTTCCAGTTCGCTGGGATATATTACATTGACATTTGTATGAAAATTGTCATAATTAATTGACAAAACGTCGTAGATATATCTAAATGTTAAATTAAAGGACACCGCTAACTTTTCCTTCTTTTGATTCAGCAGTTTCTGAATGAAGTCTGCTTCGTAATAATATAGGAACAGGTCAGTCAATAAAGGGTCACAATTAATTCCCATAGGAATGCCGACTGTTTGTTGAAAGACCACGTCTCCGAACATTACAAATATATTGTCTATCAGAAATTCCAGCATGGTTTTATATCAACTTCAGTGTATTTATGTGTAGAATCAGAGTGGTGTTGGACAAAATAAGAATCCTGATAGCCAATCACTAGATATTTAAATTTTTGGGTACCACCTTTAGTGAAAAACAGTTGTCTATAATGGTAAAAAGTCTTTCTTTTAATTTTCTATGTTAACTAGTTGTGTAGAGAGGTCATATGGTATGATACTGTGAATTCGAGAAAAATTGTGTGCCTACAATTTTTTTAGTATCCACATCTGATTTTCACCGCTTCTGGAATAAGCAACTGTTCAGTAGTGTTGAAGTTTCTCCTATAATATCTTGGTAAGGAGTAAAGATAAAGGTTTGATAGAACATTTGCTGGATCCTGCTATGTATCTTTGCTTATATGGGCTTATATAGCTTGGATGTAAAGCTAGGTGTATAGCTTTATAAAATGTAAGGCGTGGTCTTCAATTTAAAATATGGTAGAACACAGGACTGAACTTTTTTTTTTTAGATTTAAAACATTGCCGATGTTTAAAGCCTCTATATCTTTATTTGTAAATTTAAGTTCAAGGAAAAGACGTTTCTGTTCAGAACAGTCATCGTTTCTAACGCGTGCAGGCTTAAACAGTCTGTGATATGCGATTTCCATTATAACGGAGTTCAGTATGTAATCCGTGTAGGGGTTCATTCTTGCTTCCTTAAGAATTGTAAAAAGAACAGAATAAAGTTTGCTGCAAATGTGATTTTTTTGTAAACGTAAGGTAAAAGAGATGAAAATTGACATCATGTATGTAGGGTCGGTTGTATGATATATACGTTCAATCGGTCTGTAAACTTGCAATGAAGGAAATGACAGTCGGCATGTAAATATTATCTATTTACAAGTGAAAATGTTAATGAAATGCAATAAAAAATTCACAGTATTTCTTTTTTGAAAATTTGTGGTATATATGTTGCTCAGTCGGTAGCGCGCTCGACTCTGGGCCGTGAGGCCATGAATTCGAGTCCCGCCGCGGCAGGTTGTTTTCCTGTCTTTCGGATGAGAGAGTGATGAAATGGAGGTCCCGTGTCACAGTAGGTGTCGGCACGTTAAAGAACCCTCACTGCTCGATGGCCGTAAGTGCCGAGCATAGACCTAAATTTGAAGCCCTTCACCGGCATTTGGTGACGTCTCCATATGAGTGAAAGATTATTGAGTGGGACGTTAAACAATAAACAAACAAAACAATATAATCCATGCATAAAGTTTCAGGTCACATTTTCACGTATATCCCCCATGAAATATTTACAACTGTGTCCTTATTACCTGTTTTAAATCAACACGATCAAGTTGATCATGTTGGGTATGCTCAAAATAGAATTAAACATTAAAATGAAAATCTTCTTCAATTTCTTGTAATACATTTTGGTAATAAAACCAAAGAATGTTAATTTATGATGATGTCATCGATGACGCGATAAAATAAGTTCTGACCTCATAGGTTTTAGGTTTAAATAATCATAAATCTTCAGTTAAATACTCTTTCTAATAAACTTCCATATTTTAAATTATCATGCTTCTGTGCAAAGTTATGGACATTTGAAGTGGGGGCATGGTTTTTGAAGCGCCATATATATATATATATATATATATACAGTAAAACCTGTATATAGGGGCCACCCAAGGGACCAGAGAATTATTGGACATTTGTGCAGTGGGGGTTCAATTTAGTGTTCAAGGGACCTTTGAAGTGGCCTTTATAGACAGGTGATCCCTATATAGAGGTGGCCACTATATTTTACTATATATATATATATATATATATATATATATATATATATATATATATATATATTATATATATATATATATATATATATATATATATATATATATATATATATATATACAAAAATTAAAAGAAGTGACCTTTTCCACAATAGATGGGAAAATTATCTTTAGTTCTTGGGTGATTCTCTGTTATTGATATATCTAGGTGATTTTTACAAGATTCTATGATATATGAGGACGTAATTTGCTTTTATTAAATGACAATTTACATGGTAGCTTTAAAAGTACATGCAATCTGTGTGAAAGTTGTCTATAGTGTACATTTATATCTGTTATTAACTATGTTTTTGCAAATTCAATAAAAAAGCAAAATAAAAAGGCCATCTTTTATGAATGATCCCAAGTGGTCCTATTAGTGAGGTCGCTTAAGCCAGATTCGTTACTTATCTAAGAAAATGGAAATTAATGGCCTAATGGTGGTGTTCGGCGAAGGTCCAATATAATATATATTTATAAAGGTATTATAGTAGTTTTGAATTGATAAAATTGTTATGTCCTCTCCTTTCCAAAATTTGATTTAAAGTATACATTTCTTAGTATAATCTGCATAGAAGAATGCATGTAACACATTTGAGTTTCTGTAAGTCTAACGCTAGTTCAAGGTATCTTAGTCGGGACTTTGGTGTAACACCACACTCCACAAAACTTCAATCATATGGTGGTAACCAGTTTTTACAGGTGGAGGATGGACCCTGGTTACAATGTATTGTGGTAGAGACCTCCGGCCTTCCACAAGTAAACTGGTAAACTTTCTCATAATAGTCAGATTATGTTCCAACGGGATACCATTCTTACCACTCGCCCCGGAGTCCCCAGGGGAGAGAAAAAGAGGGGAGAGGATACTGGGAGTTGTCTTAGTTCCCTTTCCATTGTCTCTGTATATAACGATGGGGACGATTCATACCGCCATCGTGAACTATTCAGTTTTTCTCAATAAACTTAAAACGACATAAAAGTTGGTAATTTGATGTCATGAACGAGTAGAAATGTTGAATATTTTATGATGTCTGGGATTGTAATATGTACAATAAGTTAATAAATGACACTTAAGCGTTACCATGACAACTTAAACGACAATTATTTCAACATAAAATGGAGAAAATATATAGCTTGTTGGATAGATAGATAGATAGATAGATGAATAGCTAGCTATCTAGCTAGCTAGATAGATATATAGAAAGAAAGATAGATAGATAGAGATAGACGGACGAACGGACGGTCAGACAGATAGACAGAAATAGATAGAGAGATGTGTCAAAGTATTCATAGACTAGACCTATTACTTTTTTCATGAATATTTCATATAAAACCACATTTTTCCAAACAATATTGTGAAGCAACACCTTATAGCATTTAAATTATATATATATATATATATATATATATATATATAATATATATATATATATATATATATATATATATATATATATATATATATATATATACATACAATAGACACAGACGGGAAATTGGCAACTAGGCCATACGACAAACGCGACGATTTCCTCTTTCCCGTCATAAATTTTCCACATTTAAATAGTAATTTCCTTAAGTCACCTGCATATGGAGTTTATATTTCACAAGTGATCCGATATGCCAAGGCGTGTACAACATATGAAGACTTCATATACAGAGGTAAACTACTCACTGACAAATTATTGACACAGGGATATCGAAAACCGCGTTTAATGTCAACGTTCCGCAAATTTTACGGTCTGTATAATAGACTTGGTAGCGATTACTCTGTTTCACTAAGTGAAATGTTGAATTGCTTTTTGTTGGCGGATGTTGAGACGTCTGTACGAATTGTGACGAGGATACACTCCTCACGTATATCATTGGACTTGACTTTGGATTCGGGGCGGGTGTGACCGGTCGACAGGGGATGCTTACTCCTCCATGGCACCTGATCCCACTCTTGGTTTCCGTGTTTCTTCATTTTTACCGGATTTGCATCTATGTCCTGGACATTCTATTCATTTATACTTTGGTATCTGATATATATATATATATATATATATATATATATATATATATATATATATATATATATATATATATATATATATATATATATATTGTTTGGACTTTTTGTTATGTACAATTTGGGCCTTAGATAATTTTGACATGGTCCTTATTTATTTTTAAATGTCATCATATATCATCTGATAGTTTGGTTACTAAATATTATGATTGTCGTTTAAATACCTAAAACTTATCAAAATAGTACGTAAAACTATTGATAGTAGTATAGTTAGCGTAATTTCTAACTTCTCGTATGTAGGTCATAGAAAAGGGGGGAGGGTGACATTCATTGATGTTTTCAGAAGTTGTATATTACGGCGGATTATTTCAGTGAAATGTTCTGTTGGATTACGTATATGTAATAATGTCATATTATGTTATTACCTTCACATGTCTGTTTGCCGTTTTATCAGTCAAAACACAATCACATGTACGTAAACTTGTATTCTCTATACTGTATATTTTTGACTGAATTGTGGGATATATTTATGTCCGGTTAGATGTTTGGCGGATCTCATATTATTTTTTCGGTACATTGTAATCCTCACTCGTATTATTTACTTAGTGTATAAATTTACCGTAAAATTTTCATATTTTTACATATAGACATTTGTTATTCAGTTTTAATAGACATTATGATGTTTTTTCCGTTTAGTTTTCCGTTATCAAATATCGGATTCCGTTCTTGAGGGAACGGACCCCTTTCCATGGGCACGGATTCCGTTATTTGGTAACGGACTCCGTTATTTTTATCGGGGTATATAAGTAGTGTATTGGCTAACGGAGGGATTTGAGAGTCAGACGTTAGTTCTGTAGCTTAGCTCAACAGTTTAGGTAGTAGTTATACATAATTTGGACTCAGATATAATGTAAAGTGTAGGTCATTTTCTATATTTTGTTTGAAACCAAATCTAGATCAGTACAGTACAGTAGCGATATATCGCGATAGATATATTTTATTAAGTTTACCCTTAAATAATTCACTTTAGCTTAAAGTCTGACTTACCTAGTTCGTTATCTACAGAAGTTCTTAATTAAGTATTTTATAAGTATTTATGGATATTTCCAGTTAAATCCATGAACGTCTGTAACATTAAATTTATGTATATTTTTAAAGATGTTAATCATTATGCCGACTCTATGTAATTCTCTCAATACATTGTAATCCACACATCTCAACGCTCTCTTCATTGTTTATATTTATTGGAATCCTAAGGTAAAAACCGTCACACACACACACACACACACACACACACACACACACACACACACACACACACACACACAAATATTTGGATACTAAGAAATTCAAACAGTTACTGGAAATGGGTAAAGCAGACAAATTTTTCTCACATTCACTACATTAAAACAAACGAATTCTGTGTAGTAAATACACTTTTAGTATTTTTTGACAGTGTTCAACAAGACTTCTGTGAGTTCTCGTTTTCTATTTTAAATATGTCAATTTTCAGTAGGTTAGAACACTAATTACAGTAAATCAAGAAAGATAGCCAATATTTCTTTATTGTTTGTCACTTCCGCTTCCGGTTAGACTGTCATTCATTACAATGTATGTACTCTATTATCTGCATTACGATCTATTTCTAGTTCTTCCGGTTCAACCGACAAATATTCATCATACATGTCATCTTCTTCATAATATACATCTCCAGTATCATCGTGCTCCTCGTTGAATATCTCTGTCGTCACCAAGTCAACTTCCGTTGGTTTTTCATCCCACTCCAGATATTCTTCCTCATCTATTTCCTCAAATCCATCTTTATTTCCGTACTGATATGTGTAATCATAATCAAAATTTTCAGGAAATTTACTCATTAACGCATTATTTTCAAATGCCATTTCATCCTCAAGGGGGTCAATTACGTCATCATTGAAATCTGATTCACCCAAACGTTTTGTTTGAGGTACGGCCTGCCGTCTTATATCCGACTCCGTGATACCAAGCTGATTTTTGAGATTCAGCAATTGCTTACTAGCTGTTTGCTGCTTCCGTTTTTCTTGTAACGCACGTTTTCTTTCTTGGGCTTCTTCTTTTTTTCTTTCAAGTTCCTCCTCGTCTTCACTCGAATCTCTAGAAAAATAAAGAAAACACAATTTACAATGTGATATCGTCCAGTTCATATACCATGACATCATGATATGAATGAGAATAAAATATTGTTAATGTAACCTAAGGCTTTGAAAATAACACCGGTGTGAACAAGCTTATTGCTTAGATAATTGTCGAACCTGGTTTGATGTAACGTTCACACTCCATCGTTTAGGTTAGACAAGCGCTTGAACAGGCCTAAATAACGTTGTCTTAAAATCAGCAAAAAAAAAGTGTTTAAATGACTCATACTGGTTAAAGTCCGTTTAGGACAGGCCAGAACGGAGTACAATATTCGGATTCGAATATTGGCAAGTTACTTTAATTTTTAGTCATCAATTAATATTTTTAGTGGCTTATGGAACCCTTTTATCGCCACTTGGAGCCCTGCTGGCAAGAGTGACTGTTCCTACTTCTTACGATAACTGTGGGATATTAAGAGTCTTCATATTCTGTCATTAGATATATGTTTATTCCAACAAAGGGGTAACAGAATCATGTAAAACCTGAGGTTTTCCGAACTCATATACTTGAGGTAACCATCTCAGTTTTGATTATAGACAATGACACCTTCAATATACGACTCGCAGCCCGCTAGATCTTGAATTAGTGAATAAATCATCCTCTTGGACGTAGCTGGTGCGTTTTTCATCCCAAAGGGCATAGCTCTGTATTGGTATATTCCCTCGGGCATCACGAAAGCTGATATTTCTTTGGCTCTTTCACTTAATGGTACTTGCCAGTGACCTTTGAGGAGATTAAATTTACTGACATACTTTGCACTGCCAGTTCTGAGGATCGGATATGAATCACTTTTACTGGCTACGTTCACTATACACGGGCGATAAGTATAACCTGGCTTTGGTTCTAAAATACATGGAGAGCTCTAATCACTATTACTTTGTTCACCGAGTATATATCACTGATGGTGGACATATTGTCCCCGAGGACATTTGTCACTCGTTTCATATACATTTAATGCATAAACAAGTACTAAAAATTGCATACTGGATAGCACGGCGCCAAGTATAAAAAGGTGCCCTTCTGTGAAGTCTTTCGGGAGCACAGACTCGCAGAGTTGTTTGGTGCTCCTCGGGTTGTCCTTTGGAATATTACCTACGTATCATTTGTACAGTCAAAAGATGACCAGTTATGGTATAAACATAATAATGCTTATGTCCCCATAAAAAATTAACAGATTCAACATGATGACATTTTTGATAGTTCATTTTCAAATAATATACCAACAATTTCAAAATGTTCTGTCAAAAATTGTAAAACATGTCATATATTAATAACTGATCAAGTGTTCACCAGCAATCTGACAAATAAGCATTACAACACCAGGTGCTCGGATCATCTAGACTTCAAATCATCTAACGTTGTTTACGGAATTGAGTGTACCTTGTGTGGTTTGATATATGTTGGCGAGACTAAGGGGCCCTTAAATTAAAGAGTATCTGGTGATCGATTCGAAATTAATAATGGGGGTAACCAGATACTCTATCGATGTTTCAACTCCCCTGACCATTCCATCTTGTCTATGAGAGTGCGTATAATTGAAAAAAATATAACACTGGACCAACAATCCCACATTGAGTACCCCCTTCCGTAGACAACGTGAAGAATTTTGGATTAAACAGCTTGGCACTGCATACCCCTATGGATGTAACGATAATATCCTAGCGTAGGCAATATATCTATCCCACTGTGTAACGGTGTTAATGTGACGGAACTTTTTAATTCTGACATAAGACGTAAACGAAGTCACGGACATCGTTCATACAACCGACCCTACATACACTTTTTCATCTCTTTAACCTTACGTTAACAAAAAAATTGGTCTTCATCACATTCGCAGCAAACTTTATTCTGTTTTTCTTTTTACAATTCTTAATCAACTTTTACAGGACGCAAGAATGAACCCCTACACGGATTCTGCAACCCCATAATACATACTGAACTCCGTTATACTTCACATCGCTGATCACAGACTGTTTAAGCCTGCACAAGTTAGAAACGATGACTGTTCTGAACAGAAACGTCTTTTCTCTATACTTAAATTTACAAATAAAGGCATAGACGCTTTAAACATTGGTAATTATCTATATCACAAAAAAGTTCAGTCCTGTGTTCCACCACATTTTAAATTCAAGACCACGCCTTGCATTTTATATAGCTATACACCTAGCATCGCATCCAAGCTATTCAATTACAAACAGGTTTTGCAGTGAATGGACATCAACCATCTTCCACACAACACTGTCACATGTTCATGTGCTTTATCTCCTTTCAAATACATGTACAATCCTATTAGGCATATCATCACCTGCGACGTTTCTATAGTTGAAAATGAAAGCCTCAAAAATCTTATTTTAAGGGGCCCTAAATACCGGGAAGCCCGTTCCTTTAATTGGCGTCAGAATTTCAGTTTACTTATGACTTCCGTCGAAGATAACGCCAGACGATGGGCCAAACATAAAGACGTAGAACCAGACACCTTGTCTGAATGACTAAAAGCCATACGATGGTTGATAAAATCTCGTATTCTGAAACTTAAAGGAACTATGAAAACATGTTATCCCTCTGTATTTAGTGATCCAGAAGTAGTAACTGAACTAGATAGATTACATGACCAATATGTACTGGTAGCAGTAGATAAAACCTCATATAATATACATGTAGTTTTTATTTGTAAGGCACATTACTATAATTGTTTATTAGAAGAACTTGTGTTTAATACGAATTCTGGTAATCCTTCATACACATGTAGCTCACTTTCAAAGTTGTTGAATTTCGTTTAGCGCCCACTTCTCTGACTGCATGGAAAAGTGATACAAACCAAAGAGATTGATAGAATTTGCCCTATATCCTTCAGTGGTCGATGGTTTGTTAAATTAACATGTAATAAAACAATTATTGTACTACTTTTGGCTCGATATGAGATTTTATGGTGTGTATAATTCAATATTCAACGAAAATTAGCGCAATAATTGTATAATATATACAGTGAAATCTGTATATAGAGGCCACCCAAGGGTGCAGAAAATATTGACCTTTATGTGCAAGTGACCCTTATACACAGGTTCAATTCTTTGAAGTATGAAGTCAAGGGACCTGCAAAAATGGCCCTTATAAAGAGGTAATCCTTATATAGAGGTGGTTAGCAGGTTTAACTGTATTTGTATTCTCTTACGCTTGCGTTTCTATTGATTTCAAATATATATCACTATAAGTATATTCCTTACCTTAATATTCAAATGCAATGCAGAGGGTAAATCATATATATATATATATATATATATATATATATATATATATATATATAATTTATATATATATATATAATATATATATATATATATATATATATATATATATATATATATGCGAACCTCTATCAGATAGTGTCATGTGATTGTATATGTCTCACATGTATAAGATAAAATGTTACACAAAATTTCAACTCTGTCTATTGCTTTGTTTGAGTTTCATTGAAGTGTGAAAATATACACGACAGTCATCGGAGAACCACTGAAATATTCATACCCCAAATTATCGGATAACAGTAAGCACACGAAACGGGAATGTGAAATTATTTTTGTCAAGTAAATATCAATGTATGATACTATAAAACACAAATATTACACTTGATTTCAAAGTATACTAAGACATCAAAGTTTAATTTGTATTAATACGTTTCCATATGATATTTTAAAAGTGACAATTGACGCATAATGTGAAACTGACAGTGAATAAAAAGCGCTCTAAATGATGTACATTGTTGTGAAGTAGAACTAAATTCTTGTGAAATTTCCATTTTCATTATAATAGTCAGCTGATTATGATGTTATTTCTGTTCTGCCCAACACATATGAATCACACTAGGGTCATTTCGAATTAAGTTGGAAAGTTTGCCAGTTTTCTTGCGGAAGGTCGTTGGTCTTTACCCTGGGTACAGGGGTTTCTCCTCTACCAATAAAAACTCGACGCCATCATATGACTGAAAGATTGTTGAGTATGGCGTAAAACAAAAACTCAAAACTCAAAAAGCTCCAACACATATGATATACGGCATTATTATATGACTGTCTTATACAGCAGATGACAATTGGCTTATTTTATACTGCCTGTACCTGTTCAGTCGTCATATTAACAACTAAATCACTTTGTAGATAATCTAGTCGTTATATTTCGCTCACTTCGATCACTGCATTAACGCCTGAATGCATACACAATCAGAATGAGGTCTTTACTGTGGCAGATTGTGATGTCATAGTAATTTACGTCAGGATTTTGTAACGTTGCATTGACTACTTCACAACACTTTTTTTTTTCCAATTACTAGTAAAAAAAATTGTGATTTGTCATATCCCATTGGTAAAACAACCCATACCTATCACTGATTTACTAAATATATATTCAATATATTTTCTTTGATTTTTGCAAACATATATTTATCCTCGATAGCTTTCAAATATGAAACGAAAATCCGAACTGCGCCGAATCATATATATTGAATGTCTTTGATTGTTCACCTGAGTCACAGCGCAGCTGAAGGATTTCGCGTTCAAGCCCACTGAATAACTTTGACCGGAAGATGGCGCTGTAATCATTCGCGTTACTTTGTAGGTTGATATAACAATCCAACAACTAGTACATTTGACGTCAAAGTAAGTATAACGTCATGATTTCTGTTGTTCACCGAAGGTTTCTGACATCGTTATTCCTTTTCATGTTTCAGTAATATAAATTATTCAGATAAGACATTCACGCAATAAAAGAATTGCTAACTTTTGATACGGTTGACATCTTCATTTATCAACTCCAGAAAGTGATATATCACCTCCTTGGGGGTTGATAAATCACAGTGTCAACATCATCAAAAGTCAATAATTGTATATATTACATGACTGCCTTATCCTCTAGATGCTGACTGGCTTGTTATATACTTCCCGCCCTTGTTCAGTTGTTATATCAACCTCATATCACTTTGTAGGTTGATATAAAAATCGAAGCAACTAGTACATAAGGATTATAATGACGTCATAATAGGAATCCAATCTGTGACGTCAAATGAAACTTTGCCCTTTTTTTCTTTTTATACAGATGGCTGCTGCCGTTTCTCGCTTAAATCCCGAAAACGTGTGCGTCGATTTTTATGAGGTTTTCGATGTTGTTCTTATAATGACGAGTTCTAAAAACACTGAAATTTTCATTTTTCGCTCTGGGTGCTATATAAGGTATAGACGTTCTGTTTTCAACATTTGTTAATTTACCCATGACAAACCTGTGTCCAGAGGAAGAAAATGTCCATCGTTTATCAAAGGGAATAAAACTAATAAACTGAATTCTTTACAGATTGTTTTCAGTAAGAAATAAAAAAAATCCACAGAGAGAGAGAGAGAGAGAGAGAGAGAGAACGAGAGAGAGACAATGAGAGAGACAGAGATAGAGGCAAAAAAACATATCTGATAATCTCTATCTCAATATATTCATTAGATTAAAATTTTCCACTTTTCGGTAGTAATATTCCACAATTACCTTCATATGGTTTTTATATCTCACGAATGATCTGATATACCATGTTTAGCATATAAACATCTCATATACAGAAATAAACTGACAAATTATTGATACGGGGATATCAATTGATACAGGGATATCAACTTCTCCGTCGATGCCATCGTTCCGCTAATTTACGGCCGGGCTTGTTTGTGATAACTCTGTTTCACTAAATGAAATGTTGATTTATTTGTTCAGTAGAGGTTGATAAGTCATATGTACCAATTGTGACGAGGATTTCTACCTCACCTATTTCATGTTAAATTTTTTTTCTGTGGTCTCACGGTGGGTGCGACCAGTCAACAGGGGGTGCTTACTCCTGCATGGCATAGATCCCACTCCTGTATTTTCTATAGGTCCGTGTTTGTCTAATATAACTATATATATATATAGTAAAACTCGAATATAGCGGACACGGATTTAGTGAAGTAAATTGTTTCCCTGGTAGATTCCTTAATACTCAGTACAATAGTTCCGCGCCTATAGCGAACACGCTTATGACGAATTTTCGCTTTAAACGAAGTAATTCCTGTGTCCCTTGACTTGAAATAGAACGCAAAATCAACTTTTTATAACGATATTTTTTTCATATTATTTTCAAAGAAGTAATTGATATCTCCTGTCATACAACCTACTTGGCTACATTAAATACAAAATTTCTGATAGATGTTGTTTGCGTGTTTGGTGATACAAAATAGCAAACAATTTCAATTTTAATTACGTTTATATAATCGTATGCGTACGTGTTACATTATAATTTTAGAATCCAGAGAATAATGATATCGCTGATGTCTAACACATTAAAGCATTGCATTTTCCGTTTTATTCCCTTAAATCTCGGTAAGTATCAGATAGTGCAGTGGAATATTCCAATTATTTTCGACCAGGAACTGGCGTTCAGATCCTCGCAGCGACACTATTTTTGATCAGATAGATCAAATACCATTCCTTTATAACAATAAATATAAATAATTATATAAAAATAAATCGGATAAAACATTTTTGCTGTGAAAAGGCCGTCATTATTCTTTAAGACAACGCAAGCGTAGGTAAACATGTTTTAGTGGAATTTTATTATGTAAAGTGATTAAGCTTTTTATGACGAATTCGTTATATTTAAGTCATATATATATATATATATATATATATATATATATAATATATATATAATATATATATATATATATATATATATATATATCATTGATATTCTGTACATTGATACTTTGGTATCTGCGATTTTATATTCTAATACAATAGTCACCTGAATTTGATGATGTGACGTACATAAGTGCCGAGCCCAGGACAAAATTTGATGCCTTTCACTGACATTAGTGACTTCTTCATATGAATGAAAGATTCTTGTTTGTTTGTTTGTTTATTGCTGTTTAACGTCCCACTCAAGAATATTTCGCTCATACGGAGACGTCACCAAATGCCAGTGAAGGGCTTCAAAATTTAGCCTATGCTCGGCACTTACAGCCATTTAGCAGTGAGGGTTCTTTAACGTACCGACACCTACTGTGACACGGAACCTCCAGTTTTACTGTCTCATCCGAAAGACAGGAAACCAACCTGCACCCGGTGGGACTCAAACTCACGACCTCACGATCCAGAGTCGAGCGCGCTAGCTTCTGAGCCAGGCCGGCTAGAAGATTCTTGAGTGGGACGGTAAAACAACAATACAACAACGTACTGAAGTAATAGGTGACAAATTGGAAAACAGCCTACAGGATATTGAAAATACTTTTCAGATTTGCATCAGAGAGACTCTATCTAAAATTAATTCCTCGCAATTGAACTGAAATAAGATATCGCTAAATGTCATTAATGAAATTATTGCATAACCGGAATTGACCTTGACCCAATTTCATTGGAAGTCACATGATTACATGAGTACAAACTATAATGACAAAACTGAACGAAATGAGGCAACTCGAAAAGGGTCACTTAACATTTTTCCCTGTGACGAACACTTTCTCAATCTGAAGAGACAAGAGAAGATAATCAACGCCAGAAATTGTGAGAACCCACATTATTTAAAGAGCAAATTCCTCTCCATATGGTCATGTAGCATCCCTACTAAACTTACCCTCTCCCCAATAAATCGTAAACGGTAAAACAACACACCTTTCTTCGCTGATATCCGAGATGTCTCCGTAATCGACTGGGTTCATACAGACAGTGCATAAATTATTCAAGTCTGTGAAACAATCCATGCAGTAAACAGCTGAAATATAACGAAAAGAAAGGACATTTTAAAGAAACACAATACGGACGATAGCTTAGTCAGTAAAGCAGATCTAAACCCTTCCGACCTTACAGACCGATATAGACCGATCTTGAACAATAGATAAAAGTATACCAGTAAGATATTCAGGTGTGAAAAGGATAAAGTAACATAAAATAAAATCACCAAATATTAGCAGTTTATATAAATAGTTGAGATATATTCATATAAAGTCATAAAATTCAAGAAAGATAAACTCAATTTTTGTATGAGATCAATAGAATAATAAAGACCTATCTTGACATACATAACAGGTGACTTATTGAATTACAGTACAAATGTGGTGATATTAGACAAATATGGACCTTTCGAAATCCAGAGGTGGGGTCAGGTGCCATGGAGGTGTAAGCATCCTCTGATGCCTGGTCACACTCACCGTGTGTCCACGGTGATATTCAAAGGAAATACATGAGGAACGAATCCTCGCACAGATACCTATCTTGACTTTAACATTATTTAGATGTGACATACAAAACAGGTGACTTATCAAATTCAAATTTAAGATCGGAAATTAGAAATCTTCAGGATGTCCAGGGTACATATAAAAATCTGGTGATATTGGAGAAATACGGACCTCTGGCAATCAATATATATAAATATATATATACAACAGCTGGAATAACAGCTGTTTTCAAAGCTTAAATTAATTTTTCATTGTAATATTGTATTACGAAATATACATGACGAGTAAAACAATACCCTCGCAATTATTGTTGGCGCAATGTATGAAGTTGTCAAAATCCTCTTCTCTCCCTTCCTTTCCACATGACAAACAATGTTTCCTTTTCCAGCCAAGGTATTTGAAGACTTTGCCGCAAAATGGAAATCTATAATAATGTATTTCATATAAAACCAACATTTTAAACACAGAATATCCCGATCATTCACAGGTTATTCCTTGGCACCCACTATGATATTCATATACTGCACGTGCTATTCCGGAAGTACAAAATACTTGTGCCAACCAATATTAAGCAATGTGTATTTGACTTTAAAATAGAATTGATTGCAAAATATAATCAATTGACATGACAATATATTGTAAGTCTTCTTGGAAAAATTCTTGCCGACGACCCGATGTTAGCCTCGGGTTCGTTTTTCATAAATTCTACATCTCAGATTGTAATCCTTTTGCGGTGCCTTTGATTTATGGATTCATATCATTAGTATTTACACGAAAGACGGCAACAAATTACACACTAAAATGAATAAAACAACATTTAGATATGTGATGATGAAATGGCATAGATAGTTTCCAGATTTTACAGTTTTCGTGACAATGTACACGTATAAACAGAAGTCAGATTAATGTCTAGTAATGTATTTATATTCTGAATGCATATAGTATGATTTCTTGCAATTCGTTAAAACTGAAAACCTTCCTAATATAAAAAATCTCAGTTACCAAAGTATAAACCATTAGGATGTCCAGGATATAAGTACAAATGTAGTGGAAATAGACAACACGGACCACTTGAAAGCAAGAGGTGGGATCATGTGTCATGGAGGAGTAAGCATCCCCTGTCGACCGGTCACACCCACCGTGAGTCCAGTCAAATCAAAATGAGATTCGTGAGAAACGAATCCTCGTCATAATTGAATTCACAAAATATATAGAAATACAAGTTTTTTTATGTCTGTGTATAGCTCTTATTAGTTATTGTACATCATGTACAAGTAGTAGAATGAGAAAAAAATCTAAATAATTGTTTTTGTAAACACAGCTAATGCCCCTCTAAATAATATAATCAACGTTTCTATATTAAGATAGTGTTCATATATTTCTCAGCGTGATAGGTGCTTCACTGACAACAAGCTTTTGAGCTGGCCTGGCTCAATCGGTTCCATGCTCTACTCTTGATCGTAAAGTCTTGAGTTCGAGTCCAGACTTCAGAAGGTCAAATTCCGTCTCCTGTCCTTCAGATGAGACAATAAAAATGGAGGTCCCGTGTCACAGTAGGTGTCGGCACGCTATAGAACCCTTACTGCTCAATTGCCGTAAGTGACGAGTATAGGTCAACATTTGAAGCCCTTGGTGAACTTTGAAGCCATTTGGTGATGACGTCTCAATATGAGTGAAAGATTATTGAGTGGGACGTAAAAAACAATACAACAACAGCAATGACAACAAGCTATATCTTTACACTTACTGTAGTGACAGGCGACCCCTAATAGATATCTTTTCCTGCTCCTTGAAATTTGCAAACTTTCGACGAGCTTGTCTGCGTGCAAATTTTAGAAAGCTTCCCCTCATTTTCAAAATATGGTTATAAAGCCAAACCGCTCTTGCTCTTTCTCTTCGTGGGTAGTAACACGCGGCCACAACATGGCGAAGTCTTAGACCGTATGCTTCGAAAATAGTCATAAACAAACACATCCCGAAAATAATTGCTAGAAAATAAGACGATAGAGTTACACAATTACCTCATTTTGATAATTATCGATTTCTATTTTACTTTGCCATTTATCATTAAAATTATAAGTAAAAAAGATAAACATGAATGAGATAAAGATAAATCGCAAATTAATAATAATAATAATAATAATAATAGTAATAATAATAATAATAATAATAATAATAATAATAATAATAATAATAATAATAATAATAATAATAATAATAATAATAATCATTATAAGAATTCTATCATTATTTATATAATTAATGTAAACTTAGGAATAATCACCTATTTCTTTATAAATGGAAAGGTCTGGTGGAGTCGGGTTCGGTAAACACGGTCTACTATCTATATTTAGACCTGCCTCTGCCAGTGGATCGAACATTCCTATAAGGGCACGATACATATCTGCTACGGCGCCATTTCCTTGCACATGCATTTTTAAATGAGGTGGAACTAGAAAGAAAAGATACAAATGCGGAAATAATAGATAGATCGATAAATAAGTATATTAGGGTTTTCGTTAGTTAGAGTTATCTCCCATGTCAGCAGGTATCGATTGTTATGTCATTTGTTTGTGCGTAAAATGAGAAAAATTATCAATTATGACGTTATATGTTTGTGTGAAAACGAAATTTTATTCTCACGTAAAGATATGACGCCACAATCGATACCTGCAAACATGGGAGATAACTCTGACTAACGAAAAGACAGAATAAATGAATAAGTGAATTATTACTTATCAAATGCATATAAGAATTACCAACTAAATCGATTTAAAAGTAAATAACAGAAGAAGTGATACATAAAGTTCATTGTCCGATTCACATAAGATGGCGGGACGGGATAACGTATTTTTATTATCATACGGATGATTCTACTCACTTTTCAGTTATGACAAGCTGCACGGGAAAAACGCTTTTTTCCTCACTATATACTTTCTTATGTACGGCGAGACGTTGGACGATTACTCTAGTTAGTGCAATTTTAATGTTATGCTTAATCACCTAAAGTTTAAACTCGTCCGGGTACCTAAAATTTAAATTTTTCGGGTAAAGAAAGGGTTCACGCAATTCTACCCCATCAGGTTATATGGATTTCATTATAACAGGGATTGGTCACTCGGTAGCTTTACATAGAAAAAAAAAACCACAAATGGGCTCTGTCCGACATGCGTCAAGGAGATCCAGATCATTTTATTAAAACATTGGAGAAATCCGTCATTTTGAAATTACGCTTCAATGAACGTCACTTAAGAAAACATCGGATTTTATGCACAAAACAGTCAGATCAGGTGAATAGTTATTGTGATAAAGTATATAAGTCTAGGTAACCAAAAACATCGAATCAGCGATCTTAAGTCATTTTAAAATATTTACATAAGATAGGCAGGTTAACTGAAGAAATCAGAGCTTTTTATGAAAATATCAGAAAACAAAGTCTTACATGTTGACAAGTTAAAAAACTAGCGTAATGATATAAGAAACGAATTAAATAAATAACATGTTTGTCCTTCAAAAAAGTACTGGTGGACCATGATGTGTTGTAAACAGAAACTGCAGAATTACTCTGAATGAAAATGTGATTTTTGAAATAAATTTCTTAGTGTATATATAATGTATATAAAAAAATTTTCTGATTTGCATTTTACATGGGATTTTGAAATAAATCTAGTGAAAGAATATTGCATTTTACATGCTTAGTATCTGGAAAGTATGCCTTTCCTATTGTGTTCTATTATTTACGACTATCGTGGCCTCTAGGGTTTAAATGGTTAAGGGATTATAGGAACATTGAACTAATCCTGTGAGAACGTCAGAATGACTGCGTTGTCCACAATATTTTATAATATAAAAAATTTAGATACAAAAGTATAAATCAATAGAATGTCCAGGACATAGATACAAATCCGCTAAAAATGGACAAACACGGACCTCTGGAAACCAAGAGGTGGGATCAGGTGCCATGGAGGAGTAAACATTCCCTAGGCGTAAAACATTTTGTTATTTTTGTACAAAACCAAACTAGTGTTAGTCGTTTGGAAAGTTTAGATATTAAAATTTTGCAGTACACATTTATTTTCTTGTTCATATTTTTCTTAATTCCTTCTTATTTTATTTTGCAATTTTTTGAATGTCCAAATTGAATTGAAAGGTTAATTGTGAATAGGCAAAATTAGCACTTCTGATTTTTTAAAAAAATTACTCTAAAAATAAGAATTTGTAATATGTTGGTATAAAGTTTGGTTTCACATATATAACATCAACTTCACAAGAATAATTCGTATCTTAAAGGTTTTTATTCATATTTGAAAGTAACAGTCAACGAAAACATAAATGTGATGCTACACAAAGTTCGCAAATGAATAGAAACCTGGAACCCGTTTTACGAAAGGTCCTAAGTCCTAAATCCTAACTTTAAGTCCTACTTGTGATGGGACTGACCAACCAGCGATGCGTTAGGACTTAAAATTAGGATTTAGGACTTACGAACTTTCGTAAAATGGGCGCCATACTTGCTTATTTTATTAAATATCTTGATATAAAAATACCCATTTAAAATGTTTTTTTGGTATTTTTTTCTTTAATTTTAGAAAATCAACACATGTATTTGAAATTGTGTCATTATATTTAAAGGGAAACAAATTTGTGAATGAATCATTTAAAATATTCTTGTTTATGGGAGACAGAATGACAGTCCTCAGATTTTATTTACTGACATGTATTTTATTACTTTACAAGATACCCAAGAAAGAAAGTCTTGAATCTGTTTTTCCTGGTAAACAATTCTGCAGCGTAACAAACAACATTAACCCTTTCACCCCTATCTAAATGGAATTCTTTATGTTATTGTATAGGCCAGTCTATTGCGGTCTGTAGGATTGGAAGGGTTAAATTGATACAGACCACAGATCATGATTATGAGAGAAAGTATATTTTGCTAATCAGCTGAGCCGGCCTGGCTCAGTCGGTAGCACACTCGGCTCTTGATCGTGTGGTCTTGAGTTCGAGTCCAGCCGGCGGCAAGTTGGTTTTCTGTCCTTTGGATGATACAATAAAACTCGAGGTCTCGTGTCACAGTAGGTGTTTGCACATTAAAGAACCCTCACTGCTCAATGGCCGAGCATAGGCCAAAATTGGAAGCCCTTCACCGGCATTTGATGACATCTCCATATGAGTTAAAGATTCTTGAGTGGGACATTAAGAAAGAAACAAACAAGGTAATCAGCTACATGAACAGAATAATTTACACATACACAATGGTTGTCTTAGGCAGAGGAAAACTTATAACGGATAACTGGATGGCTGTGATGAATTGTTGAGTTACAATGAGTGTAAAACAGTTGTAAAACAGTCGTGGAATTTAATATATATGCAAGTATCCAACCCAACTGTATATGTATAAAGTATATCATTAAACTCAGCCAATCTACATGTATTGTATATGTTTGGTATTATATTTATAATATTTATAACTACTAGGTCGTTTCCACTGCTGGTGGACCGTTTGAGTCGCCGAGGTTATACATAAACCTTGTATCTGGTATTTCGGTATCAGTTGTTCATCTTATACTAAGGTAATATTTGGCACTGTTAACACCATTTAAATTTGAAAATTTTCGAAAGCTTAGATAGTCATTTTTTTTTACAGTGGTTACTCTTAGGCGGATTTCGGTTATACTTTTAGAGATATTATTTGGCCTTGTATGATACCACATACGTTTCAAATTAGAACTCAACCGATGAAGTCTAATTGACAGAAACGATATCGTCTTGAGCATTATAACTTTGGTATTATGTTTATTATATTTATCATATTTGTCATGCTATTTGTAAGAAGTTAAATTCAAAAATTGATATTTTGCCTAATATCATTGTGTGTGTATGTGTGTGTTGTGTTTGAGTGGATTGGTTGATGAGTGTAAGTGTGATTGGGTCACATTTAAATGCAATGTTGTAATTGTATTTCATCTTAGCTCTGCATATTGAGGAAAATAAAAAACAAAACAAAAATAAACAACCCCTCCCCAAAAAAAACTAACTGGAGTGACTGTAGAGTATAATACATATGACATTTACATACAACAGACATCTAACATGGTGATGCAATAATACTTCATTACTATTGTGCGCTTGATCCACAAAGAGAACAATTTCATTTTTCAGCAATAACTGAATTCATCCATAAACACTGATTAATACTTTAAAAAATTAATCTGAATAGCACCTTTACTAATACAATAATGCTCATACTTTGCTGCCATTAAAAAGTCTAAATAAGAGGAACTAATTTTTGTTATTCTGTCAAAAAGACAATTTTTGTTGTATAAACTATGACAAAAAGTGTGTCAAATGATTTCATTTTAGATATGAACTCAAAATTTTTCATTTTACAACTATCTGAACTCTCTTTATATTTCAAATACATGTATTGAATTATTTCCCAAAATTTTCAAAATAAATTTTACGTTAATCCCATTGGACCATACATTGTCTATTTAAATACTCAATTGCCTATTCTTCTTGCATATTAGAAAAAAGTTTAATATAAAAGATACTTGCCTGTGTGGACTTATTTTAAAGGAGAAACTTTTTACTGTGAGTTAAGAATTATATAGTACCATTTGCTAAATTAACTTAACTTAAATTAACTTAAGTTAAATTAAATTAAATTAAAGATTCCTTTTGTATCTCACTCAAATATACTTTTTAAAAAAATATGTAAGACGTTAAAAGTATTAATTTGTTTGAAAGTTTCTTAAAATGTTTCAAAAATATATTCAGAAGTTATTAGATCTATTTTTTAAAAAGAAAAAAAAAAATTCCATATACCATAGTCTTTATTAGAACTGAGAAAGGTAATGCCATTAAAGTATAATATAAATATCTGTCATGTGTTTTCACGTCCTACTGTTGTGAGTTTACGACATGATCCTGAAAGACCCGAAACCATACACAAACGTTAAAAACAAGATACATTCTGTCGTTCTATATCGCCGGGCATGTTATACATTACATCATTTTATTTGGATTGACTTTGGGCTGTGACCGATCAACAGGGAATGCTTACCCCTTCATCGCACCTGATCCCACCACTTGATTTCCAGAGGTCCATGTCTGTCCAATTTTTACCAGATTTGTATCTATATTCCGGAGACCCTAAAGATTTATACTTTTGTATCTGAGATTTTTTATGTTTTTTAACGTTTAGTTTAAAAATTGTGTTCATTTCTTAAAATAATAAAATGAAGAAAAAAAGAATTAGTGTAGTTATCACACACACACACACACACACACACACACACACACACACACACACACACACACACACACACACACACACACACACATATATATATATATATATATATTAGATCTATCTTTTATAGAATTTTAAAAAATATTTTTTGACACAATTTGGTTAACATATCACTTTCTAACATAATTAACTTATTCTTTAAATTTTATCTGTTAGTTATCCAAATGTTTAACTTTATTCGGCTATTTTTGAAAACTCGTGATTTGTGCAACATTTATTGTGTTAAACAGATGAATCTGTTTTAAAGTAACAAATGTATTTAACTCTTAAATTACTGAGTCAAGCATACAGACAATTTATCTTGTTGACGTCCCGTCAAACTGTTTACTTGTTACTAACTGCTTTGCGCACGCGCAGTAAGTGTCGATTAAAAAAACTGGGTCACACATTTACTTATCAAAATGATACATTGCATACAACTGGAAGTCGCTCGAGTCTCACAATCTCAATAACAAACACAATTCTTTTACCATCGTTGAAAGGAAACCCAGTTACATATGGCAAACAAAATGATTCTATGCAAAAGCTAGCGGATAACGCTGCTATGGTTGGTAGATCCCTAGAACATCAACATGGAGGTCAAACAAAACTTTTCATCTGTTCACCTACGCCCCTTCTCTTCCCCATTTACATGTCGATTAAAACGTAATACGCTGTATAGTATACATATTTGTCAAATTGCACAAGTGACACCCTCAGAACCTTAACAAATATGACCCCTAGGAGTATTACAAATACACACACTGGAAACCTCTCCTTGTCTACCAGGAGTGAGTGGTAAGGGCTTTATGCGGTACTCTCTTCTTGTTAAATGAAGTCTAATCAACACAAGCTAAATGAGAAGTTTTCTACTTTTTATTATTATTATTATTATTATTATTATTATTATTATTATTATTATCATTATCATTATTATCATTATTATTATTATTATTATTATTATCATCATCATCATCATCATCATCATTATTATTATTACTGTTATTATTATTATTATTATCATTATTGTTATTATTATTATTATTATTATTATTATTATTATTATTATTATTGTTTTTACGTTTTCTAGTGTTTATCAGGGTCATGATCCTACTATTATTCTGATTACTTTTCTTCTGCTTCCTTTTTTTCCCTTTGAATTTTGAATCAGCTCTAGTTATCATTATTATTTGTTCTTTTCATTTTTCTAGATAACAGCTTCAGGAAAGAGCTGCATGATAGTATTCCCAATGGAAAATCAGGACAACAAATACATAATTTGGGTTGCAAATATGTTTTTTAGAATCAAACGAGAGCAAATTAAATTTCAGAGCTAGATAAACAGTCATCATTTTCCATTTAATTAGATTTGTGTTCAAGTGAAATTATAGATGATGGACATTGACCTTAAAGTAAACATTCAACGCTTAGGTGAAAAAGAAATAAAAAAACGGCTGCTGAAGAAGGTGTGTTCACCGAACGCCTACTGTACTTAAACACCATTCAATTAAATGAAGCGATATAGAGGTCTTCTGACGTTGTGAAAATACGGATAAAAAAGCAAGCGAACATGTTAATTTTGAATTAGAAATCTACATTCAATTTCAGTTTCAATTTCTGGCCTATGATCGGCACTTACGGCTATTGAGCAGCGAGGGTTCTTTAACGCCTATTGTGACACGTGACTTCGGATTCTACTGTTTCATCCGAAGGACCGGAATCCGACCTCACGGCCTCATGGTATCACAGTCAAGAGTCGAGCGCAATACGGACTAAGCCAGGCCGGCTCGATGAAATAATAAAGCAATTGATCATGTTTTTCATGAATGCAATCACACATCATATCGTCCTAAGTGACGGTTGCATTGTAAGGAACTTGAAATCCAATCTACATAGAATAAAATCTACAAATCATTTTGTCCAAATACAAACTCTGTGACGATCACAGCATAAGGAACTTAAAAACCCAATGTCGTAGAATCAGATCTACAGGTGATGATGGATACTATCAATGAAGTTTCCTCTGTATCCTAAAAAAACCGGTTTACTGATTCATTTTATTTTATTTATTCCAAGTGCCAAGTACACATTTAGAAGGCTTCAATACTGATCTTCGTGAATGAATAGTATTTTAAGTTAGGTCCACCAGACGGTTCCACAAATAGCAGATTCAGGTATAACTTGGGGACCCAAAATAATTTACAGCAGCTGTAATGTCCTAATGGTCGCTGATTGGTCTGTAGATTTTGTAAAGGTGTCGAGACCAATAATCATGCTTCCTTCTAGATACGATAGTGGATAAAGAGCGCTATCATTATTCAAGTTAGTCTCAAGGTAGAAAAATAACCATTCCCTAAATGTTTTGAACTCATATTTTTGGCAAATAAAAATTGGTAATCGCACAGTTATATCGGACGTGAGATCTGCAAAATATTTTGGTATCTTTGTGACAACTTATCAGTTATGAAATGATCGTACGTGGAAACAGCACTTGCATGTCTGAAAATAAAATGCAAATGTAAGTTTTTATCAATATCATCATGAGTCTTCATGAGACCGGAAATAAAAATGTCTTACCCATATTTCCGGTTGTAATAGCTCCATTTCTTCGGATCAATAAAAGTAACCAGAACAAAGAGTAGTCGCATGTCATGTAGAATCCAGCATGAAATCCACTAATGAGAAGAAAGAACATCCCTTTTATCATTTTACTTTTTTCACTTTTAGCCATCACTGGAGAATCTGAAATCCAGAAAAATTAAAACGATACTTACAACAGAGATATTTAAAAGATATAGAAGTAGATGATAGCAGTATTATGAGTGTTCTAGGCATATGTATTGTGGTAACAGAGTACACGATACAGTTACAGTAGTGGTAGTGATGCTAATAATAGCAGTGATAGTGCTTATATTAGTAGTAGTAGCAGTAGTGGTAGTGATGCTAATAATAGCAGTGATAGTGCTTATATTAGTAGAAGTAGCAGTAGTGGTAGTGATGCTAATAATAACAGTGATAGTGCTTATATTAGTAGAAGTAGCAGTAGTGGTAGTAATGCTAATACTAGCAGCAATGATAGTGCTTATATTAATAGTAGTAGCAGTAGTGGTAGTAATGCTAATAATAGCAGTGATAGTGCTTATATTAGTAGTAGTAGCAGTAGTGGTAGTGATGCTAATAATAGCAGTGATAGTGCTTATATTAGTAGTAGTAGCAGTAGTGGTAGTGATGCTAATAATAGCAGTGATAGTGCTTATATTAGTAGTAGTAGCAGTAGTGGTAGTGATGCTAATGATAGCAGTGATAGTGCTTATATTAGTAGAAGTAGCAGTAGTGGTAGTGATGCTAATAATAGCAGTGATAGTGCTTATATTAGTTGTAGTAACAGTAGTGGTAGTAATGCTAATAATAGCAGCAATGATAGTGCTTATATTAGTAGTACTAGCAGTAGTGGTAGTAATGCTAATGATAGCAGTGATAGTGCTTATATTAGTAGAAGTAGCAGTAGTGGTAATAATGCTAATAATAGCAGTGATAGTGCTTATATTAGTAGAAGTAGCAGTAGTGGTAGTGATGCTAATAATAGCAGTGATAGTGCTTATATTAGTAGAAGTAGCAGTAGTGGTAGTAATGCTAATACTAGCAGCAATGATAGTGCTTATATTAATAGTAGTAGCAGTAGTGGTAGTAATGCTAATAATAGCAGCAATGATAGTGCTTATATTAGTAGAAGTAGCAGTAGTGGTAGTAATGCTAATAATAGCAGCAGTGATAGTGCTTATATTAGTAGTAGTAGCAGTAGTGGTAGTAATGCTAATAATAGCAGCAATGATAGTGCTTATATTAGTAGTACTAGCAGTATTGGTAGTAATGCTAATGCATAGTGATAGTGTATTATGAAGTAGCAGTAGTGGTAATAATGCTAATAATAGCAGTGATAGTGCTTATATTAGTAGAAGTAGCAGTAGTGGTAGTGATGCTAATAATAGCAGTGATAGTGCTTATATTAGTAGAAGTAGCAGTAGTGGTAGTAATGCTAATACTACAGAATGATTGATGCTTATAATAATAGTACGGCAGTAGTGGTAGTAATGCTAATAGTAGCAGCGACCAAGTGTTATATTAGTAGAAGTAGCAATAGTGGTAGTAATGCTAATAATAGCAGCAATGATAGTGCTTATATTAGTAGAAGTAGCAGTAGTGGTAGTAATGCAAATAATAGCAGCAGTCGTAGTGCTTATATTAGTAGTAGTAGCAGAAGTGGTAAAAATGCTAATAGCAGAGCAGCAGATAGTGATTATAATTAGTAGTAGTAGCAGTAGTGGTAGTAGTGCTAATAATAGCAGCCGTGGCAGTAGTGTTAATAACAACAACAGTCTTGATGCTTAAAACGGCGACTCAAACAGTCCACCAGCAGTGGCAACGACCAAGTTGTTGTAGTAGTAGTAGTAGTAGTAGTAGTAGTAGTAGTAGTAGTAGTAGTAGTAGTAGTAGTAGTAGTAGTAGTAGTAGTAATAGTAGTAGTAGTAATGGTAGTAGTAGTAGTAGTAGTAGTAAAAAACATAGTACTTAAATAGAAATACTAGTAGTAGTAGTATTAGCTGGCACAGAAATAGTAGTAGTAGTAGTAGTCTAGTAGTATACCCTAGGCGACTCAAACGGTAGTAGTAGCTATGGCAGTAGTAGTAGTGGTTATTAGTAGTAGTTATAGTAGTATAGTAGTATAATACCAGTAGTAGTAGTAGTAGTAATGCTAATACTAGTAGTAGTAGTAGTTTTTAGAGTAGTTCATTAGATTAGATTTCTTTAGCTGAGCTACAGTACAATGTATAGTAGAAATGTAAACGTATTAGCAGAAGCAGATAGGTATGTAATACTGTAGTAACTTACAAACTGTGGTTATGATTGACGCATGCGCGCTATAAATTACAAATGCCGGAAAAGTAACAGTTACGTATTCTATGAGACATTTTATAGGTGCATAGCCAAATCTGTCCAAGAGTAACCACTGTAAAAGGATTAATATCTTGATAACTTGTGAAGAATAACGAATCTAAATGGTGTTATTAGTGCGAAACATAACTTTAATACAATATTATTAGCTGGCACAGAAATGCCCGGTACTAGGTCTATGTATACCCCCGGCGACTCCGTTATTCATATTAGCTTAATCGGTGTAGTTTACTTTGTCGATTACACATGTTTACCGGAATGTAATATTTTGATTTTACACAGGACAATCCGTTAAACAAATGTATACCACGAACGAACAATAGATCGTCATTAAAGAAAGTACAACATGGAATAAATCTAAAAATAGAATCAAACAGATGGGAAAGTGGATAGTAGGCCTACCAAAATCATTTCCTCGATCACATGCGCTATGACGTCACAGTACAATCTGTGACGTAGAGTTTCTGTGTCTTCATTTATGTCAGACTTTATTTGCATAGATGTGCATGAACACATTTAAAAAAAATAGCTTGGGAGCAAAACAATCAGTGCGGATGTTTATTTTAGAGGAAACGGAAATATCCACCCTTGTAGTAAGAATCTAAGTCTGATACTCGGGAGTCCCTCGGAGTGGACACATATATTCATACCGCTCATGTGGAGACTTCCTTATCCACATAACAAAACCATGTACGATTCTACTAATCTCTTGCTATTAAATTTAGCACTGGAACCCGAAGAACATTCTGCACATAGACAAAGGTAACCGAAATACGTTTTTTTATTATCATATGCCTATGAATATTCGGAATTTTATACTGTTGACGTCACAGAGTGTAGTGTAAACCGACTTTCAGGACTATCTTTCCGTCGTTTTCTGGATCCATATAATCCTTCTCAGAAACTGATGACGAAGTACACAGTTCGTAAAATGTTTTTGTACGGACTACATGTACTTTTTTAATAAAAAAGTTCCCTTGAATATATTTAAAATCTCGGATACCAAACACGATGTCCAGGATATAGGTAAAAAATGGACTTGCAGTGACCTCTAGAAATCAAGAGGTGGGATCAGGTACCACGGAGAGGTAAGTATCCCGCCGACCGGTCATAGCCGCCGTGAGCCCACAGGTTAATTTTTCCTTAATAAATGACGATGTATCATATTTATTGAAATTACAATAGCACGTTTGTATTTACTTGTGTTTTATATTTATTTTGGTCAGTTTTATAAGGGTATATCACATGACATGTGACAAGAATATTCATATGATGAATTCCAGGTGTTTGATACGTGTAACATAGTATGATATATGTATATAAACATTCAAAGGCTTTTTACAGTGCAGTTGACTTATTCCCACCCCCACACACATTTATATAAGTACACGTATTGGAATTTGAACTAGATATTTTTGTTTTCAAATTGTTTTTTTGATAAATTACTTATGTTCGTTTGAGTGAAATAAATTAGAAGATAAATAATTGTTTCCACAGATTTCTTTTTTTGTTTTGTTTTAGCAAATGATGGATGGTTTCATAATACATTCATTATTTTAACTGTAACTCGATATCGCGATCTGCGCCTGTCGATACGATGTGATACAGCGCTTTGGATCAAGTAACCATTATAATACTATGCACATATTCAATGTTATGTGTATCAGTTATTCTACCTTAAGCTGGTATGGCATGGTGTAATCAAATATAATCAATCTTTTCTGGCCATAATTTTGATTTGATTTCATGAACCCTTTCATCCCTGAATATTTTTATGGTATGCTCTATTCCATTGTTTAGACCAGTCTATTGTGGCCTGTGAGGTTGAAAGGGTTAAATGGTGGCAACTATTTTTTTAGGATAACCCGGTTACAATGTACCCAGGAAGAAACCACCGGCCTTCCGCAAGTAAACCGGTAAACTTTTCTCACAAAATCCGCTTTAGACTGGTAGTCTCTAGCCGGGTACATTACAACCAGTTCTCTCCTTCACCAAGAAAAATTTTGAGTGTGACGTCAATAAAAATCTTGAGTGTGACGTCAATAAAAATCTTGAGTGTGACGTAAAACAACATTCAAAATTAAAAAAAAAAACTGGCTCACGGCGAGTGTGACCGGTCAACTGGGGATGGTTACTCGTCCATGGTTCCTGATCAAACCTCTGGATTTCCAGAAAGCCGTGTTTGTCCAATATTTCCAGATTTGTATATGTATCTTGGACATCCTGAAGATTTATACTTTGGTATCTGAGATTTGGATATGAAATAAAAATACACAGCAACATCCTGTTTCAACAAGAAATCCTTATTTGTTCACCCATCTTCCTAATTCAAGGTTTATTGACCCACTTCGTTCCTGATTCACCTTGACAGATTACGTTTCGTATTTGGCGGTCACTGGTTGCGACATCTAGCACCGATCTAAAATTTCATTTAAGCTGAACCGACACGGATCTCTGACTTTTAGCCGATGAAAATATCCGTGGCATAGCCTGCACGTCGCCATTATTGTGTTTACGTAATTTCCCCCTAGCATGTGATCGATGCGTGATCGCTTGTTAGACGCATTCTGATTGCCTGCATTAAACGGTACCTACAGCCAATGGAAATCGACGCCGCGAAGTCACAATATACAGGCCAAATTTGTGTATGAAGAACGAAGTGGATCAGAAAACATTGACTTGAGAAGATGGTTTTCATCTTAAAAAAATAATAAACAGTTAGCGGACTTTACGTGCCGAGAAAGTTTTGTTACAAGAATCTGAAAGTCCAGTTTGGGGTTCTACCGGGTATTGGACCAGATACTTGCCACTCGGGTGGATATTTCCATATTCAGTTTGCTGGTAATTTCGACATCAAGTAGTATTAACACCGAGTAATTTCGGTAGTTGTATAAGTAATTTCGGCACATGCACAGGTAACTTCGGCACTTACCTATTGGGCCATCAGGTATTTTGGACAACTTGACAGGCAATATCAACAGGTAATATTGATCAAGATAAATGTATTAATATCTTAAGAGGATATTTAATTTCTAAGAATCTAGGTTTAACGTGAGTTTTTGGAAGTGTCAAAAATACTTACTTTTACTGATCAAAACACCCATGTAAAATGTTTACGAAGTACATGAGTGAAGCTTTAAAAACTACTTTTCTTTCTGACTAGTTACACTGATATACAAAAACAAATAAGAGACATAAAAATTCTTAAATTTCTATATGTTTTGTGAAAATTGTCGAAGTAGTAGCATTAGTAGTAGTAGTAGTAGTAGTAGTAGTAGTAGTAGTAGTAGTAGTAGAAGTTTGTGACTGATTAACTCAACCTTACAATTTGCATATGTATACCGCACTGGACCTGACCTTATTTTCACAAAACATATATACAGATTTATACAGATATTAGATTTTTTTTATGCCTGTGTATCGCTCTTGTTTTTGTACATGATCAAAACACCCATGTAAATTGTTTACGAAGTACATGAGTGAAGCTTTAAAAACTACTTTTCTTTCTGACTAGTTACACTGATATACAAAAACAAATAAGAGACATAAAAATTCTTAAATTTCTATATGTTTTGTGAAAATTGTCGAAGTAGTAGCATTAGTAGTAGTAGTAGTAGTAGTAGTAGTAGTAGTAGTTTGTGACTGATTAACTCAACCTTACAACATATGTATACCGCACTGGACCTGACCTTATTTTCACAAAACATATATACAGATTTATACAGATATTAGATTTTTTTTATGCCTGTGTATCGCTCTTGTTTTTGTACATAATGTATCAGTAATAAAAGTAGACAAAATTTTAATTTTGTAGGATAAACATAGCACATACCCATATAAATCTAATCATTACCAATTTATTCACTTTGATTACGTTAATCTACAAGAAAACTTTTGAGGAAAAAATATTCACATCTTGACAAAAGAAAGAATTTAGAACGTTTTATTACGGATCAAATGTATGAAAGGAGTTTATGTATTGTTAAGTAGATGTAACCTTAACACCTAACATTGCACTTCAGAAATCAGATACGGTGACGCGTGTGTAACGAAATACTAACTAAGAAGCTTGCGTCAATAGATTTTGATAAGCTACGATTACCTCACATATAATGATATCATAACAATTCTTTCTATGTTTAGCGCCCACCCTAAAATAAAAAATAATCTATCTTTCTATCAGGAGAAAAAATACAAAACGACAGGAAAAAAAGAGAAAAAACACAATTTAATGCACATTTTAAAGTATTTTCCTGTGTTATTAAAAAAAAATTCAAAAAACAAAAACCAAATTTTTGCACATACTAAATAATAATTCAGGAAATATTAGTTTTCACAATGATAAAAATAAATGTTCATGTTTAACTATTCAATTAAGGGCTATGTTCCTACATATTTGTTGTTTTTTTTTTGGGGGGGGTGTTTTATTTTGTTTGTGGAGGACTTCAAATTTTGACCTATGCACTGCACTTACCGCAATTTGGGTGTGAGGGTTCTTAAATGTGCCGGTACTTACTGTGAAACAAAATTTCGGTTTTTACTGTATCATCCAAAGGACAGGATACCACCCTGTCGTCGGCTGGACTCGAACTCACGACCAAGAGCCAAACTTGCTACCGACGAAGTCGGGCCGGCTCATGTGGTACGAGGGAAGAGCTATGTCCAGATATGCACAAACCAAACGTTTGGTCAACAAAACGTTCGTTTGCCATTCTTATGCCATGTTATTCATATAATTGGAAAAAGTGATAAACCCTTTAAACTGTAGGATACTCGATGGTATGCTCCTTTCTATTGTTTAGACAAGTCTATTATGGCCTATTAAGGTTTAAATAGTTTAGGCTTAAAGGGTCGTTAGCTGTCCGCTTTTACTACTTTCACTTGATGTGCAATAACAAATAAGAGCTATACACAGACATAAAATATCTTATATTCCTAAACATTTTGCGAAATTAAGGTCAAGTCCTATCCATATGTAGTATTGTTGAATTAATCAAATGCAAGCGAAAAAAGGTGTAAAGCTGACTTTCTCAATCAATTTTCAAAAGGTCTTGTTTCTGTTATTCTACATCGATCTAAGTGTTATAAAAAGAAAGATTAAAAATACTGTTATTTCCCCTTTAAGGCGCATTTAATTAAACAACGCCAACTGTCTCTGATGATTGGGAAAGTCGTTTGAAATATTCGATTTTTGATTTGATTTGATTTGATTTTTTGTTTTACGCAACACTCAACAATTTTTCAGTTATATGATGGCGTCCAGTTTTTATTGGTGGAGGAGAAACCCCAGTTACCCGGGTAAAGACCACCGACCTTCCGCAAGAAAATTGGCAAACTTTCCCACTTAATTCGAAATGACCCCAGAGATGAGAGGCCGTGTGATTAAAAGCGCAATGCTCTAACCACTCGGCCACGGAGACCCCCTTGAAATATTCGACTCTTGAAGTATCATCAAAATAACAGTACAAGTATCCTTTGATTGATAATGATACAATGGTTGTTTTATATACATGGAGAACCTTTACTTTCGTAAATTTGATGCCTAGTTCACATCAGCCTTGTAATTTGTTTGATCGTAAGATTTGGTGGTCCTAGGGTGTCGTAAACAATTCGCAACAAATCCAGACATGTTCGTACCCGTCGTAGACACTGCACGGCAGCAATACGATGTGGGCATGTTGTCTGTCTTAAAATTCGAAACGGTTTATTTTGTTTAAAGAGCGGAGCTCCCTTTTATTCTCGATGGCAACCGGGCGACAACCGTGTAGTTATTGTTCAATTGTGTAGGTTTCGCTGAAGTCTTGGAATAAACGCATGACAGTCGTAAGGTAATCGTGTAATTGCCGTGAGGCTTCTGCAAGTCAAACATAATGTTTTTTTTTATTGCAGAATCAATGTGTGCGTGTCTTGAGGCAGTCGTGTGGCAGCATTGCGAACTGCAAAATCGTACGAAAATCGCAAAGAAAATGTGCATGTCGAAAAGTTAGTTTGCGACGTTGCTACAGCCTTGCGGCTTTGCGAATTTGTGCGGAGGTCTGGAGGCTGACGTACTGAACCCATTTTTTCCTAAAAAAATGTTCGTAGATAGGTGTACAGCTGCCGCAAGTCTGATGTGAACTAGGCTTTAGTTATATTCCTCCATGACACCTGAACCTGCATCCGTGTTTGTTTGCTTTCCAATTTTCTGTTTTATACCTGATTCATTCTACTACTTTTGACACCCTTGTAATAATACATAATAAGAAGTGCAGCTGCTGCAAATTTGCGCATGTATATACACTCACATGCCTTGATATATTTCTTAGATTCTTTCCCATGTAGAGGTAAAATTCCTTCCTTTCCCATTTCCAGGCGTCTTTCCTCGATGTCCCGTATCTTGTATGTAATGTAAATATTATCAAATTTGTCCTCAGTTAGGTATTTAGCTCTGTACAGCAACGCTCTGTAAATAGAATATAAGATATGCGAGTTATATCTTTTCAACGGCTAACGATTCAATCTCCTGTACCAAAGTATGAATAACACAGTAATCGCAAACATGATTATTATACCGACAAAATAAAACATTAGTTAGTGTTATCGCATTATGCCCTATGGAGTCTAATTGACAGAAACTATCTCCTTGAGCATCATAACCTCGGTAATATGTTTATAATATTTATAACCACTAGGTCGTTCCCACTGCTGTTGCACTGTTCGAGTTCCCTAGGGTATCCATAAACCGAGCACCTGGCCCCGGAACCATCAAACTTGAGAATTTACTCAACTCTGAGAATATTCTCAACTTGGCCTGCTCAGCCACACCAGATTTCAGAATTAGCCAAAGTTGAGTAAAATTTTTAGACTGAAGTAATTCTTAAGTTTTTATGCTGCCAGACCCTGAGGTATTTCGGTACCAGCTATTAATCTTAACCTAAAGTAATATTTCGCACTTTAACACCATTTAATTTCTAAATTTTTTGAAAGCTAAGGAAATCATCATTTTACAATGGATAATTTAAGACGTATTTAACTATGCATTTAGGTTTATTATTTGGTTTTGTATGGTACCACTTTCCCTTTAGGTACCTATTTCAAATTGGAGCTGAACTGATGAAATCTAATTAACAGAAACGATATTCTTGGGCATTATAGCTTCAGCATTATGTTTATAATGTTTATTATATTCATTTAAAATATCGTTTTTACTCGTAACCGAAACTCTGTAAAACTCTTATATAGCGAATTCCTGCGAACCTTCTATAAAATTTCGTTATAAGCGTAAATTGTTATAAATTTATAACGAATTCGTAACTTGAATATAACGATTTCGTTATAAAGAGCTTAATTACTTAAAGAATAATTACGGATATTTCATAGAAAATTGTTGGCTTCCATTCATTTTTATATAATTATTCATGTTTGTTGTTAAAAACGAATGGCATTAGATCTGTCTGATAGAAAGTAGAGGCGCTGTCTGGAATTGAACGACAATGCATACATACATACATACATACATACATACATACATACATACATACATACATACATACATACATACATACATACATACATACATACATACATACATACATACACATACATACATACATATATACATACATACATACATACGTATATACGTACATACATACATACATACATACATAAATACATACATACATACATGCATGCATACATACATACATACATACATACATACATACATACATACATACATACATACATACATACATACATACATACAACATACATACATAGACAGACAGACAGACAGACAGATAGATAGATAGATAGATAGATAGATAGATAGATAGATAGATAGATAGATAGATAGATAGATAGATAGATAAGTAGATATAGATAGATAGATACATACAAACATACATACATAGGTATACAAAAATACATACATACATACAAACATACATACATACATACATACATACATACATACATACATACATACATACATACGTACATACATACGTACATACATACATTATTTAAAGAATATGAAATATTAGCACTAACAATACGATCTAATTGACTCTTTAATAGGAAAAAAACAGGATTAGGAATTATGACGTCACAGACAATCCACATTACATAATCACATGACACTTAGACAATGGATATATAACACTCAGAATTAATCAAAATAATATTATTTTATATAATTCGTCGTGTTATAATTGACTTGAGTTTTGATCATTGATTGGTACTTCTTCAATTTTACATTAGAAATGATTATCTTATCAATGCTTAATAATTACATACTTAAAATAGTTATACAAAAATCAATAAGTAGAACATACCATTTAGATATGTTGGGGAGAAGGGCTTAACTATGAAATGATGGAGAAGGATGTATCATTTAGATGCTTAGGGGTGAAGGGTTAAACCATAAAATAATACAGAAGATCATACTGTTAAGATATTAAGGGTTGAATGGTGAGTTAGAAGAAACTACTAAATGCTATATGTTATATTTTTATCTATCTATCCACTTACTTATGTAGACCAGTACTGTTTTGTTTGTAGCGGTTAAGAGTAAACAAGAAACCGCTGAAGACGGTAAGGCTGGAATGCAAAGTAAAATCTAATCAGTAATAATGCCTATGTGCTTGGACATATTTCTTATTAGGTTCATTTTAATTACATGAAACCAAATGTGAAAATGTTCGAGCACTATTCACCAAAATATTTTGTTTATAATAATAAAAATATGAAGTCTGTATATCCTTCCATTGCCAAGAATTTACTTCAACCTGAAACCTTAACCCATTGCCGATAATTTGTTTCAACCTGAAACTTGAACCAAAATGTTGATTCCAACTCCAATTACTACTTTGATCCAGCCCCAAATTTCAAACCTACATGATTAAATTGACCTAAAAACTGGACATACAGGGACTTCTGGAAATCAAGAGGTGGAATCAGGTGCCATGGAGGCGTGAGCATTCCCTCTTTGACCGGTCACATCCGCCGTGAGTCCACAGCCGACAAAATGAAATATACATGGAGTTATTGAACGCGACCTTGGCTTTTATTCAGGTGTTATCAACTGAGCTGGAATAAAAGAAAGAGTACCCGATGCCCAACGCTTGCAATGTGATCTTATGCCATCTAAGAAGATTATGTGCGACTATACTTAATGACAGGTAAGCAGGAAAGGAGATTTCCATTGTTAATTTCATCTAATGTGTCAGTTGCATATCTCTATTACATGGAAATACGTGTTCTCAATTTATATCGAAAAAAAAAAACAATTTATAGATTGAAATACAGGGAACAGGAAACCAGAATAAGCGATTATTGATATGCGTGAAAATAGATTATTATCTATTAATTTCCGTTCGCTGATTAGTTGTAACTCTGTTTTGATAAATCCCAAAATTAATCGTAGAAGTGCTACTTTCATTCATTCGAAGAATCCAGAGGGCCGTGGATCGTTATGTCGCCCTCTCTGGCTTCCATTCTTTTCCGATTTGTGTAAACGTATATGATTGGATGAATCAAATGCACAAACCAATGAAAAACCCAGCTATATTTTTTAACGGTCATTCTTAGTCATTCATGAAAAAGAACAGCCTAAAGATTTTGAAAATCGTTCTGTGCAAAAGGTAAATGTTAAATTTAACTTGAGATTATTTTTTTTTCGAAATTGTCAATATTAATAAAACAATTACTGACTATAGCTTCGCCTCGGTCAACATCATGCTTTTGCGGACTGATAAATCCTTATGTCACCCTCAACCAAAGTCAATAATTCTATATGGTCGGAAGATATGTTACATTCGCTGCCGGAGTCAGAAGATAATACACAACAGCCAAGACACCAATACCGTACTGATGTCATTACAAATTTCAATTCACTTGTTACTGAATTGTTTCATCTTCATAACTGTAAAAAGTTAAATCAATATAGTCAAGAGGAAAAATATCTAAATTGACATATATTGGTAATCACGTGATACTTTGGGCAAGGTATTAATAGTCTGGCCATGTATATATATATATATATATATATATATATATATATATATATATATATATATATATATATATATATATATATATATTATATATATATATATATATATATATATATATATATATATATATATATATACCAGTATATATATAATAGTGAAACGTACTATGTGGTATTGTAATCAACAAGCATTCTATATTTTTCAGACATTTACGAATTATGGCCGACATGAAGAGATTTTGAACCCTTTATAACTGGCAAATTCGAAAAAATGTACACAGTTCGTATTCATGTAATTTGATAATAGGTCAAATATTAGAGCAGCTGCTTGTATTTTACATAAATTAAAAAACCAAGTTAAATAAGGCAATAACTGCGTCTTTCATGCTAACCGCCGTCAACTGCTATTAATTGATTATACGTCAGTGAGCGTAGCTAAAAAGCGTTCTGGTCATTGGAAATTGATCCGAATCTTTCCTTTCTTTTAAACCCAATGTTGATGATTATGATGATTATGATGACAATGATGATGATGATGATGATGATGGCGCTGATGATGGTGACAACGATGATGATGACAACAACAACAACAAGAGTAATCAATAGAAATAATAAACTCACTTTATCAACACGAACAGGAATGCAAAAACCATTATATTCTGCACAAAGTTCGTTACTGATGAATAGTTCTTTAGCCTCCCTTTGATATCGCGCATGATATCGTCCTTGACCTTAGAGTAAGATTTCGACTGGGTCAGGTTGTAGGTGTACTTGTAATATATTGTCACGTTGAAGTAAAACATATCATATATCGTGTCGATAGCACTGTTCATGGCTGAAAAAAAAGATGATGGTGAAGGATATTTGGATAACAAGGTATGTTTTTGTTTATTCATTGTTGTTTAACGTCTCAATCAAGAATTTTTACTCATATGGACGCGTTACCAAATACCGATGAAGGGCTTCAAAGTTTGTCCTATGCTCGGATCTTACGGCCATTGAGCAATTATGATATTTAAATATGTCGACACCTACTGTGACACGGGACCTCGGGTTTTACTGTCTCATCCAAATGACAGGAAACCGATCTGCCGCTGTCTGGACTCGAACTCACGACCTCGCGATCAAGAGTGAGCGCCCTACTGACTGAGCCTGGTCGGCACGTGTTAACAAAGTATAAATGATGTAGGAAATCTAATTAAGCGGTTAAAGAAAACCACCCAGTTTTCTGCAAGGAAACTAGTAAATATCCCACATAATTAGTCTAGGGTCCAACAAAGTTAGAGTCAATAGTGTCTGCCACTAAGATATATCTTGAAACTATGTGGACCCCAGGAACACCTGATCACCTAGTACACCATTGAACTGAACTGATATGAAAACTAAAGTGGGGGAATTCAGATTTAAGTGTTTTCTATGTTTCTATGTATTCATTGACACCACCAAATATTTTCCCATAGGCCTCGTGCTTTTACAAAACTTCAGGTCACTGTCACTCCCAAATTATATCTGGGTCAAATAAGTACCCTGTGGTGGAAGATCAATATTTTTGATATTTGCAATCAAAAGTATAGGTTGCCGTTGTCACTTGTTTACAAGTAGTATTCCGCACCAAAGGAAAATATTATTCTCATATGACCCCTCCCCTTCAATTTTCGTAATTTCCAAAGTATACCAATTTTCATGTATTTTTTTTTCACCTTTATTTTTATTCATGTTTTTTTCAGTAGCAGCTGGGCTCATTTTAATCCTTTTGTCCAAAATGTCTGTGCCCATGTTGTAAACAAAGCCGGTGTTTTTCCATTATACACGCGTGTCGTAAGAATACTAGTTTATTTCAGGGTTCGTTTTTATATTTTTTTATTTTTTTAATTTTTTTTACTGTTTTTCTCAGTAGCAGACAATCCTTTATCTAAAAATAAAATCCATTTATATTCTATCCAGGAATGTATTATTTTTTTTTTTCAAAATGAACTTTTCTATACGATTGGCTTATGCTATCGTTAAGCTCGAACCCGAGCCGATTAGAGCTGAGATACATTGAACTTTATAGGGCAATGCTCTAGACAAACGGGCACGGATCATCAATCTAAAAATTACTACAGAGAGAAGATGGCAGAACACGTGAATACTCTAAACAAATCGTTCATGTATGCTATCATTTTGTAATTATAGCTAAAGAGAATACAAAGCCTCTACATAAAATATTATAATGTGATTTAGTCCTGAATTAGTAAATACTAACATTATTTGTAATATCAACTTTATAGTTATTTCTGTACATATTCTTTCTTTCTTTTTGTTGTTGTTGTTTAACATCTCATCAAGAATTTTTCAATTATATTGAGATGTCATCAGCTTTAGGTGAAGTTCTACAAGTTCTGATCTATGCTATGGACTGACGCCATTGGAGCCGCGGAGGGCATATGCTATTGATGTTGAATTTTGTCTTTGGAAACGTCCATGTATGAATCTTAATTTCGATTTTTGAAATACTGACTAGAACTATCAGCATAGTTTCGTATTTTCGAGGCACTGTATAGAAATTTCTTGTCACTATCTCGAAATTTCAAGATATCATTTCGAAACATGGAGTTTTATATCGAAATGGGACTGATTCGTGTACCACGTGATAATTGATAACGTTTGTCTAATACTAGTATCTCCAATGGTTATGGAACGTACTTCTAAGTAATTTTCCCCTGAAATGACGTTAGCACGGGATATCGTCTTCTAGCGTCATTCCATCAACAATAGAAACAATAATCCCACACAAACGTAATCGGGTATCACGTGGTATATGAATTAGTCCCATTTGGAGAAAGAAAATTTAGTACAATTGCGCGCTTCCGTACCATGATAAAAATTGGAACGTTACAAAACCCTACTGCGCTTCCGTACCAAGATAACATTTGTAACAATGCAAAACCGTACTGCGTTTCCGTACCTGGATAAAATTTGTAGCGATACAAAACCCTAGACTCAAAATTATAATGATGATAGATGGTGATAGGAAACAAATTCGTTATATCAAATCTTGATATGAATTGAAATGATCATACGTAGGATATCAACAATGTTCATACCAGAATTTAAATCTCAACGCAATGCCTACTGTCTGCACATTTCAAATTAACATTTCAGTTATAAGAACGGTAAAAACAAATTTGCAGGCTTACACTAAGACCTACTTTCATTAACGGCCAAATCACAATGCTCAGAATATTAATGCGCTTAAATATTTTGTGATTCATTACTGATTCATTGTTTTCAATTGGATTTAATGATATTAACCCGATTTCTTTCCATAAATAATGAACCGATTATTTGGGAGTTTCTTTTTTATAACAATCAACTCTAGACACTGAAAAAAAAAAACATTTCGATATATTACAAAAAATTTAAACAATGAAGTTCAACAAATGTATCAGTCTGTCATCAAAACTATGTAGTCACTAAAAAGCAATTAAATGTGAAGTCTTCTGCAAGTTTTCAAAATGTCGGACCAATGTAATTCGCAAGACAGACAGTGCATCGAATGGATTATTTGAAAGAAATTGATTTAATAATATGATAGGGATATAGCAGGCCTGTCGGAAGCGACAAGGGCAAAACTTTATAGCTTTTAAATACACATAGTTTCTCATCGTCATTTATAAGTCAAGAAAACTTTTTTTTTGTTGTTTTTTTTTATTGTTTTTTTTTTTGTTTTTTTTTTAAACCCCTCCCTCTGACAGTTCAATTCCGACGGGCCTGATACAGTAAAAGAAGTTAAATGTAGAAAGTTGATGAAAGGAAATGGACATCTATCACAACTGTTAATTTCAGTGTCTCTATCAGTTATATGTCTTACCTTGCAGCACATGATAGTAAAATGGAAATAAAAACAAACACTTACGTGGCGCAATTTTGTCAATCACTAAACTTTTTATTGCCGAGGCAATGATGCAAAGCAGTTCCCCAACTAGAAAGATAGAGTGGGAAAATGATGTAGTTCAGTGCTACCAATTGATAAATACAAAACTTGTATATAGGGCTCTTGCCATTGCCAGGAACAGACTAACGAGTATTTGCTTGTTCCACCAATGGTAAGGTGTCAGGCAGCTGAAAACACTGGCGCCAGCTCTGAGTTAGGTTTCTTCCCATAATTCAACAGTAGTATCGTTGTAAACACTAAAAAAACTGCGTGACTTTAAGAATTTGATTTTCTAAAGAAACAATGTTTTCAATGGACGCCTCAAAAACTTATCAGAGACGATAATAATGAATTTTGAAATTGGCAAATGAATTCTTTTCATCTTAAATGAAAATATTTTGCAATATGTCAGTCACATTTATGTTCGACCCCCGGAACATTGAGAAGTGAGTACTGGTGTGTCCGCTTACTATGGCAAGCGCCCGTGGTATTATCACGTTTTAAGCGTAGAAAAATGTTTAATGTACACACAGACCTAAATTTAAGACATACACATACCCACCCATCCCCCAACACACACACACACCCACACACACACATACACACACACACACACACACACACACACACACACACACACACACACACACACACACACACACACACACACACACACAACATACACACACACACCATATTATTTTCATATTAGGCCAATGAATTGTAATTTACGTAATTGTACTGTACTTACTTCTAGCCACGTGACAAACATTTTGTACAACACGGACGATCTCACAAATCCATCCAAAAAACCATCCCAGTGTATCTCTAGAAATCAAAAAATATTTGGATAGTTATTGTTCGACAGAGTATGCTTACTCCTCCATGGCACCTGATCCCACCTCATGGTTTCCAGAGGTCCGTGTTTGTCCATTTTCCCGTATTTGTATCTTTGTCCCGGACATTCTATTGATTTAAACTTTGGTATCTGAGATTTTATTTTTATATCTACCACTCTGACCCCGGAAAATCTAAATGGTATGCTATTTTCTATTGTTCAATACCAGTCTTTTATGGCTTGAAGGGATGAAATGATTAATAGGAGTTTTTAAAACAGATATAAAAATCTCAGATACCAAAAGTATCTATCCTCAGAATATATATGCAATTCCGGAAAGAACCGGACAAACACGGAAGCCTGAAAGTCTTAGGTATAGCCTGGTATCGTGAATTAAACCAGGTCCTTCCGGTTGTGAATCGAAAGGTCTACGATACCAGGTGATCTCAGATACTGAAGTACAAATCTTCAGGATGTTCAGAATATATTATACAAATCTGGTGATTATTGGACAGACACGAACCCCTAAGGTGAGATGGGGTGCCATAGAGTAGTAGAAATAAAATTAAAAAAAATAAAAAATAATAAATGAGGAATAAATCATCGTCACAGTTGGTACAGACGATACAAACATTTTAAATCTGGTGAAAATTGGACCAACACGGACCTCTAAAAATCAAGAAGTGGGATCAAATATTCGGTTAAATGGCAGCGTAGGCCACATAATTGAAGTAAAGGAATTTTCCTATAGACAAATATTGTTTTGTTTATTTACTTAAACATGTTGTCGGTTACTGTGTCAGTCATTTTTTATGATTTTATGATTTTTTATAATTTTATAATTTTTTAAAATCATAGTTTATATATGGAGCTCTGAAATCGTCATAAAGTTACAACTTTTTAAACTATCCAAGTGTATCCTAGTTGGGGAATGTAATACAACATTACTATTTCCATGACAACAAAATAAATTTCCGACTGCGCCAGAATATATATATTACTCCTGTTAGTGTATGTCTGCGGATGTGAAGGTCATTCTTGCATTCCAATGTGAAGGTCATTCTTGCATTCCAATGTGAACGTCATGCACAATAAAGGAGGCTGTCTAAATATTTTTATAGGTTGTTTACATGAAATACACACACATAACTAGTATAACTTTTTCTACATCACAATTAAGGATGACCTCGGAAGTGACTTTGGACATTTCATTTGACGAGTGAAATCTATTCCAGAAATAATTTAAGAACTTCTTAAAATCGTCCATTTTTCACACCAGCTACGGATTTCTGAGACTTACCTACAATTGGAATAACCTTCGTCGAACACTTTCATGCATTTCCTATAGGGCGCTCCCATTTTCTCATTGCAAACATCCACGATTGAGGCAAGCCAACGGATAACATTTGATAGCACAGTTGCTGAAATGAAATGAATCAGTACAATAAGAAAGATCGGAGACATTGCAAAACATTTTTTGACAATAGTGTACTGATATGACGAATTTACTTTAGTTTAAACATTATTTATATATATTCTACAACAATTAACAAACAAGTTATGTCAACTTATATTAATGTTGACCCTGATTTTGGCATGCAGGGGTCCTTGCTGTAGGAGGAAACCGAAGTACCCGGATAAATCCCACGCGTCCGACTTGGCGACCACCATACCATCCCACATACTCCCCTGTGTAATCCATGGATCTAGCCCGGGTCACATTTGTGAAAAGCGAGTGCGCTAACCATTACCATACTCGGTCACCTCTGGATATAACGAATAACATTCATACTATAACGAATTCAGTATATGTTTTATTAATAAAAAAGCAAGAAAAATTTCTTTATTTCAAATCAAATATAAATATAAATCTTCAGGATGTCCAGGACACATATACAAATTTGGTGATATTGGACAAACACGGAATTCTGGAAATGCAGAGCTGTGATCAGGGACCATAGCGGATTAAGCACCCCCCGTTGACCGGGAACAACCGCCGTAACTCCACAGTCAAATTATAATTAAATTCATGGAAAACACTGCAAAGTCGATACAGTAGAAACTGTCTTAAGTAACTGTCGAAATGTCTTGCAGATTCTGGTCACATAAGATAGGGAGTCACATACTACAGACTAGTTTATATATAGGAAATACTCTTGGGTCACCTTGGATACAGTCACCATAAGATAGGGAGTCTTTATATACAAGTGGTCACTTGAACAGTCTCGACTGTACATGGTTTGGGAGAACTACAGTTGAACCTTGCAATTTAGACCACCTGTCTCTGACTCAAATTGATTTTATATATATATATATATATATATATATATATATATATATATATATATATATATATATATATATATATATATATGTATATATATATGAGAGAGAGAGATCGCTAAAACAATAAGTAACACTGTTCATACTCATCATGATGGACAGGAACATGAGGAACATGTTATGTATGAACTATCAGGGTATACATAAATTTTCTAAAATAATTTCATTTATGCGCATTGCAACTTAAAACTTTTTGGTTTTTGTATTTTACAATAACTTAATATTGTTATGTAAAACACTGATTTCATTATATAAATTAGTGTGTGAAATGAAAATAAATTTGATGTGTTCTCTTTGTTCATAAAACCCTCATTTTATTTACTCACTTATCTCTTGTACGGCAACCTTCAAAGCTGTAAAGGATCTTCTGAGAGTGTTCGCGAATTCTTTCAGAGCATTCAAAACTGTTCTGACACTTCCAAGTATACCTGCAAAATATATATTCAGATGATTTAACATTTCCAAAGCTATCCTTTAACATTTAACATTTTAACATTTCACTTGAGCCCTCAAAACAAGTTAACCCTGGCAACCCTACAGACCATAATGGACTTGTCTTCCAAAATGTAAAAGAAAGTACCACTCATATATTCAGGGGTGAAAGGGTTAAAGTCGTCATCAGAAGATATATAGGACTAATAGAATCTTACATGGGTGTGTAGAGTGGTTATGGAAATATCCATCCGAACGTAAAAATCTGGTTCTCCAATCCCAAGATATTCCGAGGATTGGACTTCCATATTCTTACCACAAGGGTTGAGATTTTTCTTTCAACTAAATACACCCATGTTTGATTACTTTTCTGTCATGCTTCAAATGCTGGTCAATAAAATCAGACGCAACTACTGACGGACTGTATTTAAATCATATGGAAATCCTGAGTTATAAAATATAATTCACAGTATCAAAACAAATGACTTCTACACTCTTTACACAACTATTCCACATAAAAAAATTTAAAAGAAAGAACTTTTTAGCATCATAGACTACTGTTTTTTCACTAAAGGTGGTACCTGAAAATTTAAATATCTAGTGGTTGGCTATCAGGATACTTATTTTATCAAACACTACTCTGATTCTACACATAAATACACTGAAGTTGATATAAAAAAACATGCTGGAATTTCTAATAGACAATATATTTGTAATGTTCGGAGACGTGGTCTTTCAACAAACTGTTGGCAATTCTGTGGGAACCAATTGTGCCCCTTTATTGGCCGCCCCTTTATTGAAGCCGACTTCTGTTCCCTTTATTCAGATACGAACATTTTGAATTAATAATGACAATTTGCATACATCAATGATATATCCCAGTGAGCTAGAAATCAAAGAGAAGAAAAGCACACACGCTCCCTCTTAGACTTTAAATTAGACATGACAGGAAATTAACTATATACGACGAACATGATTTTGACCATCGTAAATTTTCCACATTTACATATCCCTCAGTAACAATGCGATATTTCACAAATGATCCGAGTGAGCGTGTACAACATAGAAATTAAACAGAGAAACTACAACAGAACAGGGATATCAAAAACCGCGTTTACACCGTTCCGCACGGTCGGTCCCTACACAAAGTGAGTTGAGTTGCCTTTTCGTTGGCGGTTGTTGATATTTACCAGTTAATCATACGTATTTCATTGACACTGTGGACTCACAGGAAGGGGATGCTTACTCAACCTAATCCTATTTCATCCGTGTTTATTTTTACCGGATTTGTACCTATGTCACATTCTAATTTACACTATAAATTTTTTAATTGTAAAAATGAGCTGCAATGGGAAATAATGACCTATAAATGCAACAAATTATGACGTCAAAACTAAATGACCCGAAAAACTTGTTTTATCATCAATGAATGACGTGGCCACGTGCCAGATACTTAACGTTAATTGACTATAATCAGATTGAGTCATTAAACAATACAAATGAGCAAAATGCAAGCTATATTATTCACTTCTATTGAATATATATGACCGTTGTTGTAATTTATATATATATATATATATATATATATATATGAGCGGAATTCTTTAAAGTATACTAGGACTGAATTACTGTGGTGGAAAACCCTATGTCCCCTGAAATATAGTGGTATGCTCATTTGTATTGTTTAAACCAATCTTTATAGTCTGTGAAATGAAGTGACAATATTCATAAGCGAGTTATCAAATTTCGTATGAGTAAAATAATTAGTGCTTACATCTTATGTGACAATATTGTTAAAAAAAATGCTGTTTAAAATACACGCATATCTCTCTTACTGTGAAATCATCTCTCTGTCTCTCTCTTCAATGTCTACTGTTTTCTCGCTCATCTCTCTCTCTCTCTCTCTCTCTCTCTCTCTCTCTCTCTCTCTCTCTCTCTCTCTCTCTCTCTCTCTCTCTCTCTCTCTTACCTGCTAGTGGAGATGTCATCTGGTCGACTAGATCCTTTGTATTGTTATACGCCATCTGTTGGCCACAGGTAGAACTATTCGACAGAACTATGATATTGTGGTTAAAGTTTTGTACAGGATGGTTCATGACCAAAATCATAGCATATAGCAAAAGAAACGATCTACCCTTACCTGAAATAAATCAAGAATATCAAATAGACACAGAGATTTCAAATGACCACACTATCGTATATATTTGTTTCTGGTTAATACAAGATGATTTGAGAAAATGAATATGTGGAGAATTATCGAGATGTGATTTGTGCCTCACTTAAAAGAAAACACAACAACGATGACAACAACAACGATAAACTTTTAAACTTACTTGAAAAGAAGTGAGGAAGCATGAGAAATATCAGACAGCGGACATTGTGGGAAAACGCCAAACCCAACGTCAATATCGGTCCAATTAATGCTCCCGATATCGCTGACGTGACTGGCCGAAAATCCATTTGAAAAACCATGATGATATACAGAATTAGTCCAATGATTACTCCCCCGACAAAACCTGAAATGACACCAAAAGTCATTTAAATCAAAATTTATATTTAGATATAATATTTGTTTTGTTAAAGTCACATGACGGTTTATTTGAAGGGTTTAACACTGCATTGAAGTATTGACACAACGCAATTATAATGCAAATTAATAGATATCCCAAGCCTTCTGATTACCAATACAACAGGCAACACTTCCGTATGAAAGTTACCGCACTCTGAGAACTCTTTTGAAACGAATAACAAAAATACATCAAATCTCACGAGATATCACGAGATTACAGGGACAACGCAACAACATGTAAAAGTATCAAAGTAGGTTGATAGATTGAAATGGATGTTAATTACACCTGTGAAACGTTGCATCAAGTAGACTGCATCTCGGACTGCATAAAAAACACAGATATACGATTTTACCAGTTGTACCAGCATATGGAGTTTATATTTCACAAATGATCAGATATGCCAGGGCGTGTTCAACATATAAACATTTCATATGCAGAGGTAAACTACTCACTAACAAATTATTGACACAGGGATATCGAAAACCGCTTTTGATGTCAACGTTCCGCAAATTTTACGTTCGGTGTGGTGGTCGTGTTTGCGACTACTCTGTTTTACCAAGTGAAATGTTGAGTTACATGTTCGACGGCGGTTGTTGAGACGTCTGCACCATTATGACAAGGATTCATTCCTTGCGCATTTCATTTAAAATGTAACATTTCATTTGACTGTGGATTCACGGCGGGTATGACCGGTTGACAGGGGATGCTTACTCCTCCATGGCACCTGATCCCACATCTTGATTTCAAGAGGTCCGCATTTGTCCATTTTCACTAGATTTGTACCTATACCCTGGACATCCTAATGATTTATACTTTGGTGTCCGAGACTTTTTATATTGCCAAAGGTTGACAAGTTTCGTAAAAAGTGGCTGGATGTAGTCAGACGACAAAGGCTTAATAAATACTGCGTTGGACAAATTTAGTGCGTCAGCAATCCCACGTAGATTAACAAGTTCATTTTTTTCCTTGTTGGAATGTTCAATTCCTTTGGCCTTAAAAATTTAACTTAAAGGTCAACAGACACTAATTTTTTTTTTCGTATATACTTTTATATGACCCATAACCAATAATTAAAAAACTGCAATGTCTAAAAGCACACAGGTATCGAAATATTTACCTTTAAAAACCTAAAAATTCCCATGCCCCCATTGATAGCCTTCGGTAACGATCGGCAAATCTCGGAGCGCTTGGAGTGGTGTGTAGTGGTATCCGCTATTCTTATCGGAACCCGCCAGGTTATATTCAAAGTTTTAAAATAAATTCAACATCATAAATCTATGCGGAAGGCAGTAACAAATGGTATCCATACTGATATCCAAAGAAATATACAATAAATTTGTTATGTGCACATCAAAGTTAACTTCATTTGGATGTAAGACTATGTGTTATATTTCATCAGAGATATCATATTGTCCTTCTGAACACTATAACTTTTACGCATGTCCACACACAAAGATATTTATACAATATATCAATGGGGGTTATATCTTACTAACCGTAGCATCAGAGTTTACTTCAAAGAACACACAGCGGTGGTCGGAAGACCGCGGTTGAAACGTACTGTAGGTCTTCTCACAAATAACTTTAAAAAGTTACGTGATACTAATTTATCGGTATCTACTTTAGGCTAAATGAATGGTAAGTCACATAGAAAATAGTGGTAGCCTATAGATCCAGAGGCTTTATATATCGCTGATAGCTCTAGAATAAAAAAATAATAACTAAATAATAACCCGTAATAGCCGGATGAGTAACACCCTAGATATGACAGCCCGATCCCGTAATAAGCGGATTAGTAACAGCCTAGATATATTATGACGGCTTACGAACATCTTATTTTTCAAATAAAACAACTCCAAATACGACTTACCTATAATTTGGCAACAATTTCGGCATAATTTTAAGCGAGCGAAGCGAGCTCTTTATGGTTAGGGGTAGAAAATGAGCTGTACATACATTGGATGCAAAAAAACTGCCAGGATCAATATAAACCACGTGGTTTTCCTAACCCGATGCATTTAATGTTACATTACGATGTTATAATGACAAAGCTGCGCTCGCTTCAAGGCAGTGCCTTAGTTCATATTAGTTATAATTTGCTACAGAAGCTGATACTGAGAGACAGCATGGTACATGGTGCATTGTAATTGTATTCTCTCCTCCACCATTAAAAATTGGCGGTCACCATATGACTGCAAAATGTTCAGTGTGGCGTAAGGCAATAATGAGATTCTACTTCAGAGGTTGTTGATACGAGCTGAGTGAAAGAAGACTAGATCAAGATCATACTAAAGCCATGCAATTCAATCGTGGCACATTTTCATTAGAAGAGAGTACAGCTCGAAAGGGCCTTTGGCATCATATGTTTATAACGTGAGAAAGGCACAGGAGCTAATTATTGTTCAGCAGACTCCAGACTATATCACTACAACCTAACGCTTCACCAGTCACCCTTCAATTAACCGTATCCAAAGCAGACGTTCTGGGGAACATTTTCTAGTCTATTTTTATTGCTGATACCGTTCTTAATATTCGATTTTGATTGTATGACTGTTGTTTTACATCCCATCCAGATTTTATTTACAAAATATTGAGATATCACCAGCATTAGGCGAAGTTCTACAAATTTTGGTCTGTACTATGGACTGACGCCAATGCAGTGGAGATTCTTTTACGTGCCACGTCTCTTGTGACACGGGACCTCGGTTTTCAGGCTCATCTGAAAGATTCGTGACTTTTCTTTCGTATGCCGAGCGTTTTGCGAAAGAACAGTCACTACCATTTTTAAAGTCTTTCGTATTACCCGGTCCGGGAATCGAACCTGGGGCCTTCCACTTGCAAGTCGAGCGTTCTACCACTAGACCACCACAAGTGGTTCTAAATATTCGATATTCAATATTATTCAGATTATCAAATAAGACACATAAAACAAAAGTTGAGCCGGCCTGGCTCAGTCGGTAGCGCGCTCGACTCTTGATCGTGAGTTCGAGTCCATCCGGCGGCGGGTTGTTTCCTGTCCTTCGGACTTCCGAAGTCCCGTGTCACAGTAGGTGTCGACACGTTAAAAAACCCTCACTGCTCAGCAAAGGCCAAAATTTGAAGCCCTTCACTGACATTTGTTGACGTCTCCATATGAGTGAAATATTCTTGAGTGGGACGTTAAACAACAAGAAACAAAAAAATATAAAAAATATAAAAGATATAAAAAAAATCTCAGATACCAAAGTATAAATCAATAGGATGTCCAGGACATAGATACAAATCCGGTAAAAATGGACAAACACGGACCTCTGGAAACCACGAGGTGGAATCAGATGCCACAGTGGAGTAAGCATCCCTTGTCGACCAGTCACATCCACCGTGAGTCCACAGTCAAGTCCACTGAAATACGTGAGGAGTGAACACAAATAAAACAAAAGTGATAGTCTTGTAAAAAAGAGGGAAGGGGGCAAAAACCAAATGCTCAAGAAGATCACTTCTGTCAATCAGACTTCATCTGTTGACCTGGAAGGCTTATCAGATCATTGCGTAGATCCTCTGTGACCGAATGGTTACAGCATCGCACTTTGAACCATGAATTCTCTGACTTCTGGTCAGCGCAGGTTCGAGACCCTCTGGAACCTAAACTGATTTTTTCGTGTGAAAGGTTTGCCAGTTACCTTGCAGAAGGCCTTTCTTTGGTCTCCTCTTGGGTTATCGAGTTCTCACCGCCGTCACTAAAAACTGACCCCATCATATAAATGAAACGTTGTTTAGTGTGGCTTTAAACAAAAATCAAATCAAATTATTGGCAGTGATTACAATTTACCTGGCAAATGAAATTCTTTTCACCAAATTTTTGAAATTAAATTTTCCATCCTCACCAAGTATGTTTTTGAAAATATCATTTTCATATGTTCCATCTCTGAAAATCCGTTTCCATGGCGACTTTGGAATATGTTGACGCTTCAAGTGTCTGTTTCTGTCGTAGATACAACATGGACAAAATGTTTCGCACAAACAGCGTCGCAGTGACGTCATAATGTTGATGTAACATCTTTCATACCTTCAAAAAAAGAAAATTTAAGGGACATTAGCTTTTTTTTAACAATTTTTCTCCTTTTTTGCACTACTTAAAGTGATTTACAATAATCCTATATTCAATGAAAATTGTTAATGGAGAATCCCAGGTTTGGCACTTTTTCAATTGAAATTTATTAATTCAATCTTACTATTTGTATATGAATACCACACAGAACCTGACCTTATTTTCACAAAATATATAGGAACATAAGATTTTTATGTCTGTGTATAATTATTATTTGTAGTAAAGTAGAAAAAATAGAAATATATATATTTTTTTGTTTTGGTGAACACAGGTAATGCCACTTAAGGTTCAAAGATATACTGCAGAGACACAGAGGACACATACGGACCTATGAAAATCCAGAGGTGGGATCAGGTATCAAGGAAGTGTAAGCGGTATTTTGTTATTATGGAGAGTCGGTTGTCATGGTAATAAAAGCTTGACACTGGTGATTGAGAAAAAGTAGTATTTAATGGCATTGCTGTATCATGAAATCAATGGCAGATTTTAAGAAATTGCCAGTTGCCATGGTATTAAAATAAAGGCTACCGATTGGACAAATATATTTTTTCAGATTTTGCTAAAAATTGGTATTTTTAGGGTTATTTCAACATTGTAAATCCAATGGTAAGTATTACGGAAGCGTTTGTTGTCATGGTAACAAACTAAAGGCCACTGATTGGTCAATACTGATGTTATTAGATTTTATGAAAAATAGTAGGCCTACTTATGGCTATTTTTGTATCTCATATTCATAGGTAGTTGTAACGGAAGTGTCAGATGCAACGTTAACAAAAAAGAGACCAGTGACGTGACTGGCAAATTTAAACTGTTTAGATTTTGCTAAAAATGGCCGTCATCACATACAGTAAAAGTTGCTTTGGCGACCACCTGTATATAAAGACCACCTGGTTGTAAAAGCTGGTTTTATTGTGTCAGCAATAGGGTATTTATATTTAAGTTTCACTGTAAATAAAAAAAATTGTGTGGCGTGAACTATTATTTAAACAAACGTATCGATTGGTAACGATTCGGGATGTTGCTAAAACGCGGAACAGAAAACGTTTCCGGTCCGCGTTTTAGCAACAACCAACGATTCAGACCCACGGATTTATAGACAAACTAATACGTGCAACCTCCTACACAGAGTTGTCGGTATTTGCTCTCTCGGTCAATCTCTGTCGACATCTAAAAAGGAGTCGCAGAACATATATATGATCAGGTAACCAACACTACCAGTTACTGAAATTAGGGAATGATACTCACAAAAATGTAGTCCCTATATATACATGTATAGGGAGCCGGCCTGGCTCATTCGGTAGCGCCCTCGACTCTTGATTCGAGTCCAGCTGGTGGCATGTCGATTTCCTGTCGTTCGGACTGAGCGGTAAAAACCGAGGTGCCGTGTCAGAGAAGGTGTCGGTACGTTAAGGAACCCTCACTGCTCAATGGCCGTAAGTGCCGAGCATAGGCCAAAATTTGAAGCCCTTCATCGGCATTTGGTGACGTCTAGATATGAGTGAAATATTCTTGAGTGGGACGTTAAACAACAATAAACAAACAAACACACGGCCTATGTGTGTGAAGTTAACAATGCAATCGACATTCAACATCTAGCTAGACAATCAACATTTATCTCGACATTCGATTTTTTTATTTTTTATTTTTGTTTTACGCCATACTCAACAATTTTTCAGTCATATGATGGCGTCCAGTTTTTATTGGTGGAGGAGAAACCACCGACCTTCCGCAAGAAAACTGGCAAACTTTCCCACTTAATTCGAAATGACCCTAGCGGGATTCGAACCAGAGGTGAGAGGCCTTATGATTTAAAGCGCAATGCTCTAACCACTCGGCCACGGAGCCCCCCCCCTCGACATTCGATGTAAGGACTATACGGCAAGCATAGTAATGAAAATTACGAATGTCTAACTAAACAATCGAGCCGGTCTGATCGCGAGGTCGTGAGTTCGAGTCCAGTCAGCGTTGGTTTCCTGTCCTTCGGATGAGACAGTAAAAACTGAGGTCCCGTGTCACAGTAGGTGTCGGCACGTTAAAGAACCTCCACTGCTCAATGGCCGTAGGTGCCGAGCATAGGCTAAAATTTGAAGCCCTTTACCGGCATTTGGTGACGTCTCCATATGTGTGAAAGATTCTTGAGTGGGACGTTAAACAGCAATAAACAATCAAACGTGAAAATTAAATGTGAATAAAACGAATGTTTTGCCAGGACGCTGCTTCTTGGGTAAAATTGTTTACTGCTCATCTGCTTAACACCGTAAAGTTGTGTCGAATAGTCGGGGATCAATAGGCTTGGACCAGTAGCAGTACAGAGCACGATTTTGTGAGATGTTTTTTTGTAGAGCAATCATCCGATGTTAGGCATTTTGTCAAACAAATAGAAAAAAAATAGCCTAGTATATTGTCGTGGTACATATTCAAGAAGAAATCACACCATAGCCAATGCCATATAGAAAACCTTCCCCGAAAGAAAATCCCCCCGGAAAATTTTCTATATAGCAAAGATTATGGGGAGAAAATTTTCTATACAGAAATTCATTCCGTCTTCTCCGCATAGAAAACATTTCCACCTGTCCGTTACAGGTTTGACTTTTATGCTAGCAACAGATATATCTTTTTTTTTAAACTATAATCAAGTATGATTTTACGGAAGCCTATAAGGGTCACTCTGAAAAGAAAAAAAAAATATTTATGTCGTTTTAACGCGTTAATTTTCTTGTTAAAACGCGGTAGTTATCTCGTTAAAACGCGATAGTATCCCCTTAAAACGCGATAGTATCTCGTTAAAACGCGTTATTTATCTCGTTAAAACGCGTTAATTATCTCGTTAAATAGCGATAGTTATCTCGTTAAAACGCGTTATTTATTTCGTTAAAACGCGATAGTATCTCGTTAAAACGCGGTAGTTATCTCGTTAAAACGCGATAGTATCCCGTTAAAACGCGATAGTATCTCGTTATAACGCGTTATTTATCTCGTTAAAACGCGTTAATTATCTCGTTAAAACGCGATAGTATCTCGTTAAAACGCGTTATTGATCTCGTTAAAACGCGTTATTTATCTCGTTAAAACGCGATAGTTATCTTGTTAAAACGCGTTATTTAACTAAAGTAAAGTCAGTCAGTAAAATGAGTAAAAACCGCTGAATGTTACATTAGTTTTCAAAACTGCATTTTCCGTGATAGAGGCCTACGCCATTGCAATGATTTGTAGTTCTTTAAATGCTGTCATTGTCAATGAAATTAATGCAAGATTTGCTGCTGACAAATGGTATTAAACCTTTATTGTTTATATCGGCTTTTACATTTTTTATACGAGCCGGCCTGGCTCAGTCGGTAGCGCGCTCGACTCTGGATCGTGAGGTCGTGAGTTCGAGTCCCGCTGCCGACAGGTTGGTTTCCTGTCTTTCGGATGAGACAGTAAAAACTGGAGGTCCCGTGTCACAGTAAATGTCGACACGTTAAAGAACCCTCACTGCTCAATGACCGTAAGTGCCGAGCATAGGCCAAAATTTGAAGCCCTTCACCGGCATTTGGTGACGTCTCCATATAAGTGAAATATTCTTGAGTGGGACGTTAAACAACAATAAACAAACAAACAAACAGAAATACATTTTAAAAAAAAACAGTTTATATGTTTATATTTGCAGTTAAACGTTTGTGATGAAGTGACATTTGCTTTACACCCACGTAAGAGCACAGGAAATTAATTAGCGGATACGTATTAAGTTTCGAGTAGTATATATTTGCCCTATTTGCGCGTCCGTGTCCGAAGAAGGGGAGGGGGTAGTTGAGGGTTAAATGGGTGGAGTATAGGTGAATTTGGGAGTAGGTGGAATGAGGGGGTTAGGATATGTGGGGGTGACACGGACGCTGACGTGCAAATAGGGCGCCTAGTGCTCCGTATATTTCTACTGTTTGGGTGGGACTATACTTGTAATGGCGCGATACTCCCTAACTACGATAGTACCCGTTCACAGCAGCATAAGAAATCCAAGATCACTTAGTATACTATATATTTGTTTTATAACGCGTTTTTAACGAGATACTATCGCGTTTTAACACAATAATTAACACGTTTTAACGAGATAAATAACGCGTTTTAACGTGATAACTAACGCGTTTTAACGAGATCAATAACGCGTTTTAACGAGATAAGTAACGCGTTTTAATGAGATAACTACCGTGTTTTAACGAGATAAATAACGCGTTTTAACGAGATACTATCGCGTTTTAACGAAATAAACGAGATAAATAACGCGTTTTAACGAGATAACTAACGCGTTTTAACGAGATAAATAACGCGTTTTAACGAGATAATTATCGCGTTTTAACGGGATACTATCGCGTTTTAACGAGATAACTACCGCGTTTTAACAAGAAAATTAACGCGTTAAAATGACATAAATATTTTTTTTTCTTTTCAGGGTGACCCTTATAGGCTTCTGTAGATTCTAAACATGCAGTGCAAAAACAAAGAGTGAAATTCACACAATTCTCGGTGACGGATGATATGACAATTAAATGTTTGTATCACTAACCGCATTAAATTTTCTTTTTGTATCATTAATTTTTAATTTTTAATTCACTGATTTAATCTAAAACACAGATTATTCAAATATGTATGTATATATATTATATATATATATAATATATATATATATATATATATATATATATATTAAATATATATTATATATATATATATCAGCATATATATATATATCAGCGTATTTATAGAATATTTCGCGGTCAAGCAAAGGTCAAATCTAAGAAGTACTCATGATGCATATTTATTTGACTTTGATTAATTTGCTCAGTATGTTACTAATTCAGACATGGAAAGATTTACATAACTTGTCCGGCCTAATTTCTAATTAGATTTTATGGTACATATATTATTACACTCGGAATATGTGAAAACTTCTTTCATAAGTTTCGGAATAAAATAAGTGAAAAGACTTTAAGGTTCTTTTTAGACCGTTTCAAAATAAGTAAGAACGTCTCCTATAAATTGAGTCAAATCTGGAACCATGTTGGATTTACACTAAGCATATGTTTTCATAGTATATTATATTTTGAAATAATCAGTGAACAGATTTATTGTTTTATTCCCGATTGAGGAGGGAGTTTTCTAAATACAAAAACTTCCTGAACATTTTCTATAAAATGGGGGGAATATTCTCTGTATAGCAAAACTTCCAACGGGGGATTTCTTTTCTAAATAGTATTCCTTCCGGTGAAAGATTTCCTATGTAGAAAATTGTCCGAAAGGGAGTTCTATATAGAAAACTTTCCGGGGGTGGGGATTCTGATGCGGAAGGTTTTCAATATGACACCGGCTACTGGTCCCCGACCATTCGTATGTATCAACTAGAGAATTAAGAAGAATTATCATACCTTAACTTAAGTAATGGGACTAATTCATGTACCACGTGATAATCGATAACGTTTGCGCGGTACTAGTATCTCCAATGGTGATGAAACGTAATTTTACGTAATTTTCCCACTGAAATGACGTAACTGCGGATATCTTCTGCTAGCGGCATTCCATCACTAACAGAAACAATAGTCCCGCACAAACGTTATCAAGTATCACGTAGTTCATGAATTAGTCCCATTTGGGGCGTTTAAATATTCTTTGGACAGACCTACTAAGAATGTTGACGACTTATCTTATATGGAAGTCTCGACACGTGCTTCCTTGTCAATCGGTTATCTCCGTCTACCGAAATGAAAATTAGCAATGGTCAGAGTGATGGCGAATTCAAACAAGCGGATCTAGTGGGCTACGTTTGTAAAGTTTATTGTAAGTATACTCGTGTATTTATCCTTTTAACCATCAGATGATAGATTTATATAAATCTATTACCTGAGGTTTAGATCTAAGGAACCAGACCCATTTCCTGTGGCTTAGATAAGATAAAATGTTGCATAAAATCTTCGTGTAAAATTTTACGCCGACGACAGCTCATATTGCTTTAAGAAATAGAAAGACTGAAAATAACCGAAATCAATTTTTTCATGTATTGACTTTAGAGCCATACTGTACTCAGTAGTGCTGACAGCGTATTTCTACTACAGAATACTATGAAAGGCCGTTTGGGTCACAAACGGGATGAACTTACGCGATGACCACTTTCACGTTAAAATTCCCTTTTTTTCTGTCCAGGAAACGGTATCTCCGAGATCGAAACACACTGTCATTTGGTCACGTTTTTCGGTACTAAACATCGTTGACACTTTACATCTTACATGCGCAGATACTCCTAGCATATGTATCTAGATTATCAGATAAAATCAAAAGATTTTTTTTATTTCGTTTAGTAAATATCGTTAATACAAATTTAACTTGTTATCCTATTCAGTTCATTTCTGATTGTTCTCTTTGTGATGTAAGAAGCGTTTTGATTGGCTGTTTCCTCTCGGTCACACTACAATCTCGCATGCAACTGTTTGATAATGACTTACACGCAACCAAAACTTACGCGATGAAATGGGTTTTGTATGCAACAACGTCTTTCACGTTTAAAGTCACTACTTGCATGCAAAAAGTATGTTTTATGGCGTTGAAAGTGATTTTAAACGCGTTAAAAGTGATTTTTAACGCGAAAGTAGTAATCGCGTAAGCTCATCCCGTTTGTGACCCAAACGGCCTTTCATAGAATACTGCCGTAAGTCTCATTCCCATTGTTTTCTGTATGTCTGTAACTGGACACACAGAACACTAGAATTTGCTACACAACTCGTGTAATCCATAATAAACAAATTCTGATACATAAAAACTGAAAAAAAAAAACAAAAACAGTTTGATTGGTATTTATAGGCGATTACAAAAACGATTTTTGTAAAACGAGGTAGTCGAACGACCAATTACCATGTCTTTTAAAATCTCGTTGTTTATGCGATTAAACCTACCATTTTAAATTTAAAGCATCCAAACTTGTGAATCATTTTTTTTAACAGTTCTATAAGAACAATATAAATATTTATTCACAAGAAAGTTTATTATATTACTTTTTATAACAAGGGTTCCCTTTATTGATTTGTTTGTTTGATTGTTTATTGTTGTTTAACGTCCCACTCATCCCTTTATTGGTTGCGAAGCTAATTATAGCAGAGACAGAATGCTCTAATTACATCAGACGACAGAACTGACATCTGTTTGATTTCAGAACTGTGCATCAAACCAGTCATATTATTTTTAAAACTCACTTTAAACGCCGCTACAGTATAATTGAAAATCTTTAGAAAGTTACCATAGACATCAGTTAAAGAAATTAATTAAGATTCTATGTAACTAAATAATTTTACTCGTAATTAGATTTTCTGGTCACTATGACCCCATTAGGACTTGACATTTTAACAAACGCTGGGTGAACACAAATATAACCCCTTTTCATGATTATCTATGGGTAAGCCAACATTTCAGTGACCGTCAACGTATTTTACGATTTTTTTAAGACGGGAACACAGAATGAAATTATGATTTACAAACAAAAAATTGTTATTCAGACGTTTTAAACTGCACCATCGCCGGCATCGTATGTTGGGGGGGGGAAACGAGCATTTTTGTACGATCATGAAAATCACAGTAATTGGTACTTCACGGAAACTGGTCGCGAACCAGTACTGTAACAGATCCCGGACGCTTACGTATAATGATTTTTTTTCTCAACAAAGGGTGAATTGGACAAAATTTATGTATTAATTATTAGAAGTGAGCAATTTTATATCAATATGATTATATCCATATGTTTTGTTTGATTTAAAACCGTTAATAATCTTATTTTTTCTTATGTCGTCATTACTTCCCCCAGCGCGTGAAAATGAAGGTCGGGAGGAATACAGATAAACTGACGTAATAATCATCCATTAACAATAGTTATTTTGAAATTTCTGGCTGCAGTACATCTCTTCAGATTGTATGAGCAGACGACATGTAGGAAAATATCTCCCGTTAATTATACCCGTATTTATAAATCGTCCGGGAAATGTTATCGTCCGGGAACTGTTACAGTACAGTACCTGTGGAAAGTAATAGATCCATAAACTTGTGACACGATACTTACCAAGGAATAATGGGGGGATATCCCATGTGGACTCGGACTGCGTTTTCTTTGGCTCGAGACAGTCTGTTCAAGGCTATTTTAATCTTAATTGCCTTAATTATCATGGTCACGGGATCGGCGGCCATTTTGTCTTTCCTAAGAGTTCCTGTATGACTATGGCTGGGCTGCTGATATAATACTGATTATAATCACGAGAGACTTCCTGGCGTAAACTGTGACGTCAAGAGTAAAAATGACGTCATTTTTGGCTTATGAATGCGATTGCATGATTTGTTAGCCGGCTCTGCTGTTATTTCGTCTTTAAAATGTACCACGACAATATTTTTTCTTCTGTTTGAGAAAAAATGTCTAATACTTGGTTAATTAATCTAAAAAAGTCGTTTTGTAATTAGCCGAAATCATTTTTAAAATAGCCGGCTATTGGTCTTAACCGACTACTGCTACTGGTCCTAATCGGCTACTTCTACTGGTCCTAGCCGGCTATTGGTCACTGACCAGTATCATCATTCCTACATTAAAAAAATAAGATCCCAAACAATATGAATCATTTTACATCATTACTGGTGCGGGACCTATATTCTCGGACAGTGCCTATTGTCGGACACTTCTCTTTGCACGTAAATGAGTAAGATTTTTCCAACTATCTTTAATACATTGACGGTCTTTAAACATTGACTTAAACATGTTACAAAAATTACGATTAATAATTCCACTAAAACATTGTAATCGGCCATCTTTGTATCATACTGTCCAGCACAAGCCGGAGGGGGAAGTGACGTCGCCAGTTCAACTTAAATACAACTATGGTCCGACAATAGGTTCTCCTGCATCACGATTACGGCATTCAGACTGGGGGGTTTTAAATGGGCTAAATTGGCTTTTTATTTAGTATCTTCCACCAAAACTCATCAAATTATATTGCATCTTAAGGTAACCTATTGTGCTACAAAATTTCATGTAATTCTATCGGCTGAACTGAAGATATTCGGCAAAAACCTCAATTTTCGTCCAAGAATATTTCCCGCACCAGTAGATCTACGATATGAAATATTTCCCGCACCAGTAGATCTAAAATTTCAAACTGTAGACTAATCGTTCCGGACATGCTCAGAAAGTGTTCTTGCGGCAGTAAGATATCAATACGGTCACAGTTTAAAGGAGTGTAAAATTATTATAACTATGTTTTGTTTTTCAAATTGTTCAAACAACACAGATAACTCTATGTTGTACAACGATTAGGCTATTATAATTTGATTTGCGAACTTATGGCAAACGGAGTTGTCGGTCTTTGCACTCTTGATCAATCTATTGTTTGTTTGTTTGTTTATTAATAGTTGTTTAACGTTCCACTCAAAAATCTTTCAAAAAAAAAAAAATACAAAGAACATCATCAACAACATTAATGACAAAGGCAGAAAAAAACACGGTAACAATAACAACAAAACAACATCGACAACAGCAATGAGAAAGGCAGAAGAAACGACAACAGCAATGACAAAGGCAGAAGAAAAAACGACAACAATAACAACAAAACAACATCAACAACAGCAATGACAAAGGCAGAAAAAAACACGGCAACAATAACAACAAAACAACATCGACAACAGCAATGAGAAAGGCAGAAGAAATGACAACAGCAATGACAACGACAGAAGAAAAAACGACAACAATAACAACAAAACAACATCAACAATATCAACAACAGCAATGACAAAGGCAGAAAAAAACACGACAACAATAACAACAAAACAACATCGACAACAGCAATGAGAAAGGCAGAAGAAACGACAACAGCAATGACAAAGGCAGAAGAAAAAACAGAATCAATAATTGCAACAACAGCAATGACAACAGAATCAATAATTGCAACAACAGCAATGACAACAGAATCAATGATTGCAACAACATCAATGATAACAACAGAATCAATAATTGCAACAACAGCAATGACAACAAAATCAATAATTGCAACAACAGCAATGACAACAGAATCAATAATTGCAACAACAGCAATGACAACAGAATCAATAATTGCAACAACAGCAATGATAACAACAAAATCAATAACAACAAAATCAATAATTGCAACAACAGCAATGGCAAAGGCAGAAGAAAGAACAACAGAAGTAACAACAATGGACAGAAAAGCAATATTGACAACAGCAACAACACACCTGGCTTCTACAACAGTAGACCTTGTACATGTATAACAATAATAAATATAACAATGATGATCATAGATGAAATTTATTTCTAAAATATATTTTAAAAAAATTGTTAACATCATTTCCATATCATCCATATCATCTACCTCCTTTACATTAATCTTTAACTCTTCCGCCCCTGTAAAACAATGGACTCTTCAATAAATCAATGACATAGACCAGTCCAAATGTGTCTTTAGGGGTAAATGACTTAATACCAGACAACTCGGGGTACAATTTAGTCACTGGTTTGTTAAAATAATGTATCATAAACTAGGCTTACTGACTAAGATTCGTCTCATTACCTCTTCAAGCGCTGTGGTCACATTTAACCTCACCCAAATCAATATAAAGTTTGGTCTACTGTCGTATTTCAGGAGCGAACAAGTTCATACTGTTTGTATAATTATTATGAATTTTTATTGCTAATCATATATCCCTGAATTCTGACAGTGGACCATTCTTTGAAATGGGCAGGTCCAAATGTGACTTCAGGGGGTGACGAGTAACCAAGATGATCGTCCATCAAGTGAATGTCTGTATTTATTACATATTTTGAAGATACTGACATGAAATAATGATATTAAAGGAAGTTTGTCTCCTGGGGAGGTGGTCCCAAGAGGAGGTTGACCCCTAGTGGACGTGGTGTTTGAGTCTTGTTCCTCTAGTCACTAGAGTTTGTGTGTAACCAGCTCTTGAAACAGAAAAAATGCACATAAAACTCGCCATCTAGACACTAGATATAGATCACGTGTCTTTTTAGTTAGTCACATAGTCATGTTATCGTGCCTAATTAGATACGCGTTAGCTGTTACTAACTGGAAAAAAATAATTGCCATTTAGTCACTAGATAATTGAGCAATCTAATGAAAATTTGCGCTCGAGTGGATGATCTGAGACAAGAGTTATCGTCCGTAAATTTTCACTCTTCTCTACTCAAGAATTGCAACACTTCAAGGAGCGTTTCGTCTTCGAGTCTGTTGATTCCAACTTCAAGCTCTCTACATCGCCGTACCGGAAGTTTGTATCCTGTGTGTCATCCGGTATTTGTTTGCTGGCCGCCTTTCTGTAGATTTCTAGAAAGAGAAGAAAAAAAATCGTATTTGTTACCCTGTCACGATAATTGCATTACTATTAGATCTGCACGCTGGGTGCGAATATACATTAAGTGCGTACTAAAAAATCATTTCTGAATACAAAGACTTAGGATTTAGGACTTAACCCTTTCAACCCTACAGACCATAATAGCTAGGTCCTAAACAATAAAAAGGTTCATACCACTCAGATATTCTGCGATAAAAAGGTTAAGACTTTTTGTAAAACAAGCCCAAGTACTCTGCCACCACCAAAATTCGGAATTTAATTTATGAAAACTTAACTCCAACATACCACCCAGAAAAATAACACCTGGTCAGCCAGGGAAATTCAATTTATACCATAAGATGCTCACTCGCCCCTCCACTCTTATCACTTGGGTAGTCCGGAATTAAAGACATGAAAAGTAAACTCTTCACTATCACATGGGCATTCCGGAATTAAAACTGGCAACTTGAGCCGGCAATCAAGTTCAAATATAAACAAGCAAAAGATTAGCTTCACAACTAGTAGCATATACGGCTAAATAATTACTATTAAACAGGAAACCCAATATTGCAGTTAACAATAATTTCAAACAAGATCATTATGACGACCATAAAGTTTGTAAAATGTTGACTAAAAAGGAAAATGAGAAGCAATATATGCACCTTCAAGTAATGTTTGGAAAGCTGTTTCCACGTTAGTCGTGTCCAGCGCTGACGTCTCCAAAAATGAAAAATTGTATTTTTCTGAAACATAAAATGAATCATTTAAAACAATCTAAACGTCATTCTAAAAAAATTACTGTATACTCATAAAACATATTAGTTATTTAGGCCTATGTAGCATAAACTTTCAAAATATTTCTAATAATTTACTAACAATTCATTGGTACATTTACATTGCGATACAGTTGTTTGAAAACAGGGAAAAAAATTCCACTGTTTTGTATAATTTCACACATGCCATACTTTTCGTAGGTTATTCTAGGATTTTTCTGGGACAAATATCGTAAAATTCTGGGACCCTTTCTGGGACACTTTTGAGTTCGCTTTTCAGGTGTTAAATGAATACAAATTTCTTCCGTTGCAGCCTTTTTTTTTTTCGAAGAGACACTTTTTGGAACATGGAACTGGTAGCATGTTCCTGAAATCTTAATTTTGTCTGGATTTCATTATGATTAACAGTGTGATTCCTTCATTTATCAATTTATCTATTCCCTTTTTTCAACTAAATCGGAGATACTTACGTGTCATCGTTTACCCTAACCTATTGAAACCTTATTTACATCATTTAGACTGGTTTCCTTACCTGCTAATGTTCTGGCCTCGCCAGTTGTAACAGCACGTAAATGCCGTAAATCGGTCTTGTTTCCGACAAGTATTACGACTATATCCTCAGCTGTATGTTCTCGCAGTTCTTCTAACCAACGCTCTATATTTTCGAATGTGTTGTACTTGGCGATGTCATAAACCAAAAGTGCCCCCACTGCGCCTCTGTAGTATCTAATAATAAGAATGATAATAATAGTTAAATTGTTGATGATGATGATGAACAAAAAATAACAACAACAACAACAACAACAGGAATGATGATAACTAAAGGGTAGACGAGTCGTGTTTTACAAACCAATGCTCTAACTAATTCTGATTGGTCACGTGATCGGTAATGTTGTCTTGTGTTTGACAAATATTAAAGGTGTTCATTAATTCTGTAAGTGATTTTAATTCAGGTGAACATTCGAGGATCACATGAGAAATAAAACGTGGCCTGTATAAAACAAAGGTGATGACGTCAACAATCGGGAATCTTAACAGCTAATACGGCAGTGATTGACAGAGTAATAAATCTCAATGAATATAATTGAAAACTTTTCAGTTCAATTGACGTCACGCTGATGGTATATTTCCATCAAAAAGAGGAAATTGACACATAAATTGAAAATATTTGATCTAAAAATCCCAATTAATTTTGTTGAAATAGATAAAAGCTCAATTTTCATGTGAAAAATACAGTGAAACTTGTATATCAAGACCCCGTTCGGGCCACAACAAAACCTGTCTTCGAGGGAGGTGGTCTTTATATAGAGGTTGATTTGTACACAAATGGTACTATTGGGAATAAAATAAAAAAAACGGTCTTTGTGACCAGGTGAACTTTATACACAGGTGATCGCTAAAGCAGGTTTTGATAAAAAAAGTCAATAACGGAGTAATTCAATAAATGTGACAAATCATGATACGTGATAAACTAAAACGAACGTGAATCACGTGATGAAGCGAAATGAAATGGCAGTTGTTTAAATCAGAATCGGAAACGTAACTGACTTAACAAGTAAAAGGTTTATTTTCCGTCAAACAAATTTGGGTCCTTTTCGTATATTATATGTATGGATATCTATCAACCACATCAGGCGGTGTGGTAGTAAAGCGCTCGACTCACATGTACAAAGTCTAGGGTTCGATTCCCGATTACAAAAGAGTTACGTTAAGAACTGGGGACATTTAGGACGCTTTCTATTGGTACAGAACATACTAGTTTTAGTCGGGATTTTTCGAAGTTGTTTTAGTCGAACATAGGCTTAAGGCTGACTAGTTACTAAATACGTCCATTATAAATAAAACATTTATTTTTATTCTGAAAGTCCATAACAGTACACTAGCTTCTCATCAATGCGACCCGGGCTCGATCCTTGGTTTTGACAGGGAAGGAAATGAGATGGTATGGTGGTCGCCGAGTTGGACACGTGGGTTTTCTCAAGGTATCCCCCCCCCCCGGCAAGGAACCCCGCACGCACACATCAGGGCCAACGAGGGACATTAATATAAGTTGACATAACTTGTTTGTTAATCGTTGTAAAATAAATAATATTTAAACTAAAGTAATTTGGTTATATCAGTACGCTATTGTCATAAAATATGTTTTGTAATGTCGTTGATCTTTCTCGCTGACTTCATCGCCAACATCAGAGCCAACGAGACATAAGTGACAATAATTGGTTTGTTAATCTTGTAAAAATAAATAAAGTTTAAACTAATTATATTTTATCTCTGATAAGTTTTAGAGCTATCACTTGAAAACGTTGTTTTTTAGATAGAAAATCAAAGTTGTAAATTCAATTTAATTTTTTTGGCAGTATCTGAAACAATGATAGTGCTGATTCATGTGAAGGAACCGGAACCCAACTCAGCAGGTGCCCGTCCGTCCGCAAAGGACATCATACCATTGGTGGAATTATCTGGTACTTGCTTGTCTGTTCCTGTCTACGGTAAGAGCCTTTGGTGGTTAGTTTAAAACTTTATTTAAACAGAAACATTGAATGTTCCTTTGGCAAACTACCTAAAAATGGAAAGACAGGATCTTTCGTTTAAGATTTATTTGTTCAATTTGAAAATTATTTCAGATAAGGTCGGACTGTATACAGAATTTTATACTTACGCCTTGGTAATGGCCTTAAATCTGTCTTGTCCGGCTGTGTCCCAAATCGTAGCTTTAATGGTTGTTCCCCGGATTTGAATACTCCTGAAAAAAAAAGGATATATTGAAAGGTTGACAACCTAACGTCATATACTGACGGTATCGTCTCACGCATGTTGACATAGCGACATGAGCGTTCACCACGCAAACACGCGACCCTGGGTTCGATTCCCGTTGTCTGAATTTCCTTTAAATCTTTCAGCCTTGGATATCGTAATAATATGTTCTTTCTATTGTTTAAACCAGTCTATGATATCCCATAGGATTGGCAGGTTTGAATTAGGAGGTGATCGGCAAAAAATGAAGATATTGAACCGCGAGTGAATTTCAGAGAAAGGACGATGTAAATGAACAAAAACTGTCTTTAAAGGGACTGCGTGGTGTTGAGTTAAATGTGATAACATGAAAGCCTTAAGTTTGAATTAAACAGGATAACAGCAAAGCTTTTAAAAAGGAAAGAATACATCATTGGGGGGACTTTTTCTTTGATCAAGGTTGGCATATACAGGTTATGACCTAATTAATAAGCGGGTTCTAACAAGGAAAGAACAAAACAACAACTTCCGAAAAACAAACAAATAAACAGACAATATGAAAAACAAAACATCAACAAAAACTAAATTGACATAAGACCGCAGTCATGACCGACATTTGCAGCATATAATATTGTCAGTTGCGCCACCATACTTTCTTGAATTTTTTTTTATACTTTTAAATCTGACTGAAAACATCTAAATATCTACCTGGTCGCAAATTCTACACCTATAGTTGTTCTGGATTCAAGGCTAAATTGGTTCCATGCAAATCTAGAGAGCAAATTGCTTTTCCCGACCCCGGAGTCACCCACGAGAACAACTGAAAGAAAAAAGGAAAATAGGCATAAGTGAATGAATTTCTCCACTTCTTAAAAGGATTACTGACGATATATTTGTAGGCTTATGTGTGTGGATGTACCTGCGTTTGTCGATGATAAACGGTAGTTTTAGTTTTTAGTTTTCGGAAAATGTCAATTAAGAGAGAGAGAGAGAGAGAGAGAGAGAGAGAGAGAGAGAGAGAGAGAGAGAGAGAGAGAGAGAGAGAGAGAGAGAGAGAGAGAGAGAGAGAGAGAGAGAGAGAGAACATTTCTTGGATAATTTTACCTTTCAGCATCATGTCATAATCGTCATCCGCGTAACGCTTTTGAGCACCCTTTTTGGTTTCATTTTGGCCACACGACGGGCAGGAATGATTCTTGTGTTGTCTTGAGAACATCGCTGTTTAGTGTTGTAAGTTTCTGTAGTTATCTCCCTTTCTATCTGACGTGAATCAAATATGTTTTTCTGTGTTTTCTTCTTCTTTTTATTTTACACGAAATAACTGCTAACAATTTCACTGAGCAAACTCACAGGTGTATGTACAACTACTAAATTTAAATTAATCGAAACGTTCATTTATATATACCTGTTTAAAGTACAGGTGATATTAATTATTCATAGGTAATAATGAATGCATGTCTATAAATAGCAATGATCAAAACCACGACTAAGTGGCCCAGGCCATGTCATCATGTTTCGTTTGTTTACAAACATTTGTGAGTCATGTTTTTAAACTTTAAATGCGGATGCGTAGTGAAGCCCTTGTCATATCAGTTATTACATTTGCTGATATGGCTTCGCTGAAATGACTACAGGTTTAAAATAGCGGCCATCTAAAACAAACTGGTTGAACCTTTAGAACTGATAAATATCAGTGTCTGCAGAGGTCAGCTGATTTTGTGACAGAGCGCACGCTTGGGTCTGGGAAACTGGAATTTACGACTGTATAACTTACTATAGGAGCAGCATTACCCCGTCCCCTAGGGGTCATTTTAAAGCAACCACATTATCGATATCGTCTTTTCGTCAAATTATAGGCTATATAAATGTAATCGTAGGAACCAGAGTGGCCAGTCGCACTTCCCCTACTTTTTACATACAAAGGCGTTCTACAGCTTTTAAAGATATTGTTTTCTGGACTCCCTCGTCATGCTGATGGAGGTATTTTAGATGACTGATACGCATGTAAATTTAATGCAATATGCAGAAACAAAACGAGTCGCAATGAGATAATTAATTAAGTCTCTAGACTTTTAAAAAAATCAATATCTCGGGGAAGCTTACCCTGGTCACGGGGGGATGTTGATTTTTGTGTTAGAAAATGCTTCGTACGGTTTCCGAATTTATCCATCAACGATATTTTAAAGAAGTCATAATTATTTTCTGAAGGATACTAGGCCATAATTATGTCCCGATTTTAAATGACATTTTTGCTAACCCAACCTTCTATTGAGGAAGGATAATCAAAGTGATTTATAAGAAGATTGCTATGCGCGTTGTCGCATCTGAATGCAGAAAAGAGGATTCCATATTTAACAATTACAGTAAAACCTGTACATTGGGGCCACCCAAGGGACCAGAAAATATTGACCATTATGTGCAGGTGACCCTTATGCACAGGTTCAATTTAGTTGAAGTACGCAGTCAAGAGACTTGAAAGAACTTACCTTTATAGACAGTTAATCCTTACGTAGAGGTGGCCACTATATCAGGTTTTACTGTACATAAAACCATACCATAGTGAAAAAATGTCTCGAAATAAATTCAAAACTCCGAAATGCAGTGACCAGGGAGAGAGTGTCCCTAATGTTGACGGGATAGGTTTAAAACCAGTAATTTTTCTATAGATGTCTGAAAAATTAAAAACAAATTTCCAAAAATTTACACGCCTCTCTCCGCTCGTCGAATTTATTTTAGATTTACACCTCTCCAACTTTAATTCATATCTTTTGATGAGGTGTGCATAGCATAAACACCGAGTTTTAAAGTTCAAACCTTATCCACTTTTAAAATTCTCTTTATGTATACGATTGCATCATTTAGACCTAATGCAAGATTGTTTTATCGGAAAAACATTTTCATAAAAAATTCCAATTTTTAAATGCTTACTTCGCCCATGCATGAAGAATGCACCATTTTCACGCGCATGGTGTCTTATCAGCACCCCTCCAAAAAAATAAAAAACCAAAGAAAAGAAAAGAAAGAAAAGAAAAAAGGAACTGTTGCTCCACTCTTTGAAAATTCCTGGATCCGCCCCTGGATGGTCTGGGTAAGACTTAACTTGAAATAATGACACCGTTTAGTATTAATCAGGGTTTTAAATGCGATGGTCTAACCACATTGGCATGCTGGAAGAACTATAATTGTGGTGATGTTATTTTTTCACCTCTGCCTGGGTTAGAAATGGAAAATTCTATCGGATCCGGAACCGCTGATCCAGAACACTTTATATACCTCCGTGCATCGTTTTTCAACATGGCGGATCAAGATTTTCACATCCGACCTGTTGTGAAATTAGGACACCAAATGTAAAAGGAAAGATAATCAAAACAAAATTTTCTTTGCATAAATCTCTTCACACACTTCCGATATATTTCAGCCTTTCACCCAGCCATTATCAGTTGTGTTAAAAATCAGGCTATCATGATTTAACGCGACTGATGACGTCCGATCAAATAGCCAAATAACCAGCCTTTACCAGTCGAGTTTAATCAGGCTATCATGATTAGATGCTACTGATGGGTTCCGGTCAAATAGTCGAAATATTTCGACCAATTCTAGGTTCCTTCTCCGCTATATAGCAAGGCTGGGTGACCAGGTGCATAATCATCCTTGGCTGTTTTCGGCGCACCATACGCTCATCACGATGTTTATCCCAGAAATTACACCATCAGCGTCGAAAGCACTTTGAAAGTGGTGGTGGTGGTGGTGTGGGGGGGGGGGCGCTAAACCAACTTACCTCCCCCCCCCCGGTTCCGACGCCTATGTACACCATGCAAATGGTATGGGAAAGAAAAAATCATGCATTGTATTTATACCATATAAATTAAACGACGTTTTTTGAATGGCAATGATATGACTAAGATGAAAAACTAAAATATACAAAGGGTGCAACTCTGGAAAAAATGGACACGGAATGCGTGGATTTGGTAAGCCACATTCCCTCTCGTCTAAGTGAATGCATCTCTATAATATGGTGAGACTTTCTGACAAGAATAAACTTAGGGTCCAATAAGGCTCCAACATGAGCCAAGCACCTTGACCTTTGACTCCATGACCTTGAGTCACAATGATCCTTCAGTAGATAAATCTTAACAACTTTTTATACATCTTAGTATACTAAAAGTCAATCAAGTCATTTGATGTCATTTGAAAGGCTCACTAAATGCTCGTTTATTCACACATTTCAACTTGCATACATTGACTAAACAATATAGATCAAATTTGAAAGAAACCTGATCATTGGTTATGAGAAGTTTTTTTTCTGAAGATGTACAAAATTTATAGAGAGAGAGAGAGAGAGTTGAACCTAAGTAGACCACCTAACTAACTGAGGGAAAATGGTGTGATCAGTGTAAGAGTCTGAACTTATTCATTATCCATCAAGAAATCTGAAGAGACCAGATATCTGTGGTGTTACTTTTGGCAAAGTTCCAATTACGAGTATATACATATATAATATATATATACAGTGGAACCTCACCTACAGACCACCTCACAATTAAGACCATGAATTTCCAGTCTCTTCATTAAAACTGTATCACTACAGAACCTCACTTAAGAGACCACCTCACTAATAAGACCACTTTGAGTCAGTCAGTCAGTTAGTCTTGATAGCAAGGTTCCACTGTATATATATATATATATAATGGAACATTGCTATTAAGACCATCTTTCTGAATAACTCAAAAGTGGTCCAGTTATTGAGGTGCCCTCTTAAGTGAGGTTCTGTACTTCTTACATTACTCGTCAGGAGACTTTAAATGTATGGTCTTAAATATGCAGTGGCATCTTAAGGAGATGGTCTTTAGGCGAGGTTCCACTGTGTGTGTGTGTATATATATATATATATATATTATCTCAAAATTCTATCTATTCCTTCGAGATATCCAGGATTTTTTTTTCTATCCACTAAATTCAGGACCAGTCTTTCAATTTTGAGATAATCCAAATTTTGACTATTCATATAAAGGTTGATTTGTACACAAATGGAACTTAACTACTGTGAAGAAGAATAAAAATGGTCTTTACACAGCTGGACAATACTATATATATATATATATATATATATATATATATATATATATATATATATATTGCTTTCTGATTTCAAGCTGATAATAACAAGTGTTAGACACAATTTTGTCAAATTTAATATTTATTCGGAATGAAGTTTCAGTGAAATCAATTTTTGTGACTAAAGCAATCTTACGAAACATGATTAGGACTTAATCCTAGCACTTGATGACAGTATATTTAAATATAGCAAAATGTACAATAATAAAAAAAAAGAAAACATCTTTTCTACATTCATTTTTCAACATGAAAATATCAAATATCTTTAGAATCATATCCTTACTTTCAATGCACAAACAACCAAAATTGAACAACTTCAGTTTTAGAAGTTGTGATTTCACAAAGTTATCCCCCTAGTTAAAATTATCTCCATTTAAAGCATAAAGAATTCTGTTAAATGTAAGTTTATGCTTTCTCTCTAACTCAACAACCCATCTCACCTGAGAAACAATGGACTCTACTTAAAATCAATAACACATGTAACACAGATCAGTCCAAATGCACCTTAAGGGGTAAATGGGTCAATAGGTCAGAAACAACTAATCCTTTTCCATAGGCAACAGTGTTAACTCATCAACCCCTGTAAAACAATGGACTCTTCTTTAAATCAATGACTAAGACCAGTCCAAATGAGTCTTTAGGAGTAAATGAGTTAATATTTACAGTCTCGTCTATTTTTAGATCTCATCTTTCAAGCTAGTGTTGACCTATACATTATACACAGATTTGTTCCGGGTCCTTTCCTCAATCAGAAAATGGACACAAAACAAGGGTATCAACAACTCGATTTTCAGACATATGCGAAAAGTTCAACATCCCAGCAGGTTTGCAGTGAAATCTCTATTCTTACAGTTTTCAGGAAATCGAACGACAAGTAAAAAATTGTGCTGATTCAGCATTTCCAATTTTTAATTAATACATTATATTACTGTGTAAAAATATAAAAAAACGTGTTCTGTGATACAAAATACACCAAATCAGACACCAGAATACATTCAAAATAGCAGCTCTACTTTCCCTTCCAATTTGTGGGGTAATTAAATGTCGTTGACCCAAAACATGAGAAACAATGGACCATACCTGACATCTACTTCATGACTCAGCACAACAATTATTTTTTGAGGGGTGAATAAATCATGTTGACTACCCTAGAAAATAATAGATTCTTCAAGACATGTCTTTTGGAGGTCGATATGGGCTCGAAAAACAAATTGGTTGAATAATACCGATCTGCACCATTGAAATATATATTATAAACATAATGTAAACACATGTACCAAAGTTAAAATTCTGGTTTCTGTCAATGGGACTTCATCAGTCGAACTCCAATTTTAAATAGATTTTCTAAAGGAAAGTGGTATAACGCAAGGCCAAATGATAAATTTAAATGCATAGCCAAATACATCCAAGAGTAACCACTGTAAAAATATGACTATCTTAGCTTTTGAATAATTTAGAATTTAAATGGTGTTATCAGTGCCAAATGTTACTCTAGTATAAAAATAAAACAAAACGTAAAAAAAATATTTTATTTCCTCAAAATGATCTATATATAGAATTGTAGGTGCATAAGTGGGTTGTTGTTTTTTTTAAATTCTTTCCTGTTTTACTAATTAGATTGATATTCAGTAACAAAAAAAAAAAAAAAAAAAAAAAAAAAAAGGAAAGATATACACAGGCATAAAAATTCCATATATTTTGTGAAAATTTCTTTAGAAACCTAGTTTGAAAATTATTCAGTTGCAATTCATTAATTCAACATTACTATTTCAATATGAATACCACACTAAACTTCACCTAATTTTCACAAAATATATAGTAATATAAGATATTCTATGCCTGTGTTCATCTCTTATTTGTTGTTATTGTACATCAAGTAAAAGAGTTAAAAGTCGAGAAAAAACCAAAATAGAAAAAATATTTCCGGTAAACACTGCTGGTGCCCCTTTAACATGTAATAATCATGAACTTCAATTGAATGTTTGTTCTGTAGAAATATACACGTCTTCCTGCTGAGTGAAAGGACAGTATGTTATAGTAAAAACCATATAACCTGGCTGGGCGGAGTCTCATGTAACCTTTCTGGATTTGGACGAGTTTGAATTTTAGGTTTTGTTTGTTTGTTTGTTTACTGTTGTTTAACGTCCCACTAAATAATATTTCACTCGACTATGGAGACATCACCAAATGCCAGTGAAGGGCTTCAAATTTTGGCCTATGCTTGGCATTTACGGCCATTGAGCAGTGAGGGTTCTTTAACGTGCCGACACCTACTGTGACACGGGACCTGTCTCATCCGAAAGACAGGAAACCAACCTGTCGCCAGTGGGACTCAAACTAACGACCTTACGATCCAGAGTCAAGCGCGCTTCCAACTGAGCCAGGTTGGCCCTTAATTTTTAGGTAATAAAGCATAACGATATTAAAATCACACGGACAAGAGTGGTCGTTCTTACTTGTATCACACCTATGAGTATGCAGCGAGGAATAAAATGTTTACCGTTATCTTGTGAAGATTGAGAAAGGAATCAGCTGCATGATAATCAAAAAATTACTCTGCCCCTTCGTGCTGTGTGCACTGGACTATAGATAGATGTTCCGTAATTTTCCATGGGGGCAATTAAAAAAAAAACAAAAACAAAAAAAAACAAAAAAAACCCAATCTTTTTTTAAAAAGGTAAAATATAAAGAAAACCTATTTGGACTAAATTTTAATCTATGCCTTAATCTACTAAAAAGTAATATGATATGTCATTTATGAATGGAATAGACCATTTTCAAGTTGGCTCATTCCGTTCAGATTATGCGACGTCATCTTAAATATGGGCAAGGTTGATTCAGATTATGTAATATTTTCATTGACAATATTCGGCAATATCTTGTTTCACTTCATCTGCGAGGAATTAATTTTAGTTAAATTATCTTTCTTTTAAATATGCAAAGTGTCACCACTTTCCTGTAATCTAATTTTCAAATCTGGCACTTATTACTTCAAGATATTAATATCGTTGGTCATAGAGGCGATAAACTGCTTATCCGGAACATAATGATGCCCTACTTTTCTTTTTAAAATGACACTCTATTATGAACCATAACGTAACACGACAACTCGAAATTGGTCTGTTGGTGTACATATTATATGATTCAGAAAATTTACCATCCTATCATAAATGTCAAAAGTATAAAGTATCTGTAAGTAATACCAGAGCAATTCTTTCACTCATAGAGACATCACCAAATGATGGTAAAGGACTTCAAATTTTGGCCTATGCTCGGCACTTACAACAACTGATCAGTGCGGGTTCTTTTAACGTGCCGACACCTACTGTGACACGGGACCTCGGTTTTAACTTTCTCATTGGAAGGACAGGAATCCAACTTGCCGCTGGCTGGACTCCAACTCATGACCTCACGATCAAGAGTTGAGCGCTACCAACTGACCTAGGCTGACTAGATAAATTCTCCTCCTTTTCTCATTATGTTTGGTAGTCTGGGCAAAGGTTAATATTTGTGTAAACTTTAAAGCTCAGTTATTATATCTATGGCATACACAGAGTAACAATAATTTCCAGGGTCATTTAACTCATCAGCCCCTTTAAAACAATGGACTCTTCTGTTAATCCAAATGTATCTTTAGGGGTGAGCGAATTAAAGGAATCAAAGAAAAATGCAGAAAAAGGTGAAAATTCAAATGACCGATTAAATACTTGTCGTGAAACATTCAAACTTATCCATATAGGCCACTCGGGGAAACATAGAAAAGTAGCCATTACAGACAGATGGCCTTTATAAAGAGGTTTATCAATTATAGAAAAGTTATATTTGACTGGCCATTATAGTCAGGTGCCCTTTTTATACAGAGGTGGCCTTAAATACAATGTTGACCATACTGATTTTCGATATTTGTTTCAGCTCTACTGTAGACAAAAAGCTAGGCACCAAACTTTTCAGTAAGCTTTGATGTTAATTTTCTCAATTATGATACCTGTGTATATATATATATATATATATATATATATATATATATATATATATATATATATGTCTGTATGCCCAAAAAGTATCATGGCATATAGAAAGTACTGGATACTTTGTGTAATATTTTCTCTCAAAAGGTCAAACGTCAAAGACCAACAAACAGGTACCCCCAAACTTGTTTCATGTTCTTGACCTATTGCCATTTCATTCCACTTCCAAAATGACCTCTTAAACCCTGCGTGATCTGACAAAATTACACTTTGTTAATAATCAAATTAAAAAATGTAATCCAAAACAGGTTGATTAGATTTTAAAGTTAGTTTAACTGAAATATTAAGTCATTTTCAACTGCCAGTGCATCCGTTATGTTACTGCATCCAAATGAAGGAATGTCGAAACATTAACACTATCACAAAAGAACTAAACTCTGACCGGTCATTTTGACAGCACCATCATGTTTGGTCATTACTAGAGCACAATTCTGCCTGGTAACTTTGACACTGGCCTGTTCAGTCATTTATAGAGCACCGCCCTGTCCAGTCATTTATAGAGTACCGATATTATACTGTATTGATTTACAAAAGAGTCCATCGTTTTTCAGGGGTTGATGTGTTAATATACCAGGGAACACAGCCATATCATGGTTTATCATTTTTTTTCATTCTCATTCATGGCATCATTGTCATTACCTATTCCTTTCAAATTTACATTCGATGATAGACCAGTTTCATACAGACAGAACAATAAGATTGCAATCATAATAATACTTCAAAGAGGCAAACTTCCAACACACATTGTCACTTAAAAATGTTAATTTTGATCTAATTTTATAATGCCAAAATTCCAAAACATCCCACCAATGTCCCCCCCCCCCCCCCTGATTCTCTCTCGCTCTCCGAGTACAGTTACTGGTATGATACATACTGTCAAACATGTTCTTTTTTGCACATGGATGAACAAGATTTTTACAATAAATCGTCTACTTATAAACAATAAATAAAATTGTTTACAAAAATTATAACTGATAATTCCAGTGCAACCTTGTAACCATCTTTCTATCGTACTATCCAACACAAGCTGGGAGGAAAATGACTTCACTAGCTCTCTGTAAATACTACTAGTCTGATAAAAATGTCCTCCAGCAGCCACAGTTATGGCATTGAGGTGGAGTTTTTAAAAATCAGATAAATTCACTTTTTGTTTCATATTTTCCATCAAAACTTACCAGATTATCTTGCATCTAAAGGTAGCCTATTAAGCTACAAAATTTTTAGTAATTCGTTCAGTTGAACTGAAGATATTAAGTAAAAAACCTCAGTTTTCGTCCGTCAATAGGTACCATACCAGTGGAGATGAGAAATGATTGTACTATATAGGTGGTGACCCAGTGTATCTGCAATACCCAGTAAATCATGATCACGCCTCTACCACTTACTCCAAAGGTAATAGGGTTATAAACATTGTGGTTAACAGAATACAAAAGCTCTGCAACACGACATCCAAGCTCTACCGTGTCTAACAACACATACAGAAAAAAAAAAATATGAAGATACATTTTCCGATTTATATCAAATTTAATATATACAACTGAAACATATCCGATTGTGAAATTAAGCATACATTCTGTAAATGACCCACTCCTGTCACCATGTTAACTTTCATCAGAAATAACCGGGGTACCTTACCTATCGAATAAATTTGTGTAAATTTCATCTTCCGACCCCCTAATTGCCAACAGTAACTCGTACCTAGAACTTAGAGCTGAATTACCATTTTTCACAAAAATTAAGTGATGTGTTGACAATTTTATTTTCTGTTTACAAAAAAAAAAAAAAAAAAAAAAAAAGAAATCCAGGAACTAGCAAATCATGACAAGTCTTACATATATGCCTGACAATCGCACTCACTCACTCACCCTTCATCACACACATTTAACCTATATCTGTTCATGGCTGTTCCCACATCTCGACCTACATTGAATGCAGCTTAAACTGTACATGGTACTTGAACAAGCAGACCAGTATGTATGTACACATCTTTTACCCAACACAAAATTTAAAAAAAAAGAAAAAAAAAAAGAAGTTATGTATGTATAATATTTATATATATATATAAATAAAAAAGTTACATATTTATATCTTAAGGATTTTTCTCTACAATTTTGATAATTACAATGAAGACCAGCTTAACAGGTTCATCTTGACTTAAATTAATGATGAAAAAATAAATTAGGACCAAAATATAGATTTAAAAAAAAAACAAAAAAAACTGGGAATAAATGAAATTCATTGACAAATGCTATATTCCAGTTGATTCAATTTGTATAACATTTTTACTATTATATCCCTTGAAGAAAAAAAAAAGTGCAAAATGCCCACCCAATCATCAAATAACATGATGTACATAAATTGCTTTAGAAGGGGACATAACCCACACTCATTCTGATGATCATGGCAGTAAAAAAAAAATTGTTGTTGTTTTACTTAAACCAGCAAATATGATTTCTGGTTGAATATATATATATATATATATATATATATATATATATATATATACACACACACAGTGGAACTTCGCCTAAAGACCACCTCGCTTAGATAACCACCTCACATTTCAGTCTCTTGATAAATATTTGTTAAGTACATTACCTCATTTAGGAGGCCGCCTTACTAATCAGGCCACTTTGAGTTAAGTCACTTAGGTGGTCCTTATACCAAGGCTCCACTGTAGGCGTGTGTATATAATTAGGTGGTCTAGCATAGAAAAGAATACATCACTTGTAGGGAAATTTTCATTCGCCAGAGCTTTGAAAATATTCCCACTGATTTGTTTCAAGTAAATGAAACCACACTGATGCAAAGGTGAGAGAACAAGATGATTAAAAAAAGCACTGGCTATCTAAAATATATATATCCATGGTCCCAGAGTGAATGTGAATTATCTCCCTTTAGCAATACAGCTTTGATACAAGATATACAAATTTCTCATTCTTTCTCAAGATTAAAACAATCAACAACAGAAAACATTGGTCATCCTATCACAAGGATGAGTTATCTCCCTTTCCTGTGAATGTTTGGTTTTTCTTCCCCCATAAAATGGTTTTGTTCACACTCTAAGCTCTATGAGATTGCTCAAACATTACAGCACTTTTGTGAACGTGGAACAGAATTGTCAGTTGGTGCTACCGTTATAGTTTGAACATTGTTGCTGGGAGAGTTGTCATCGTCTGCATTATCACGAATTTGCTTCTGAGATACGATTTTGTATATCTCTACAACACAAGAAAAAGAAACGAATTGTTAAGTTTCATCATAATTGAAAGCAGCAACAGTTAGTTACAGAACAATAACTTTTATTTAATATGAAATTGTGTATGCAGAGCCAATAAAAAAAAAAGCTTTTTAAAGCACTTTTTCATTGTGTTTTCAAACTTTCCAGGACTTTTTAGTGTTTTCATGCACTTTCAATGGGTTAGGTATCAAACCTTACAAACCAAAGGAAAAAAAAAAACAGCTGCTTGTAAAACAGTTATGCCCCTCCCACACAAACAGATACTGTGAATTACTGAGCTTATTGGAAAATATCTAAGTTCAAGGGGCATAAGTCAATCAAGTATTGTTTAAAGGTAACCAAATATAAATTTAAGCCAGGGAAATTTCAAGGGGCATAACTCAGTCAAAAATTGTTTGATGGTAACCAAATAAAAATTTGACTTAGATATTCTCATGATGTATCTGTATGCCAAATTTCATATTAATATGTGCACCCATTGCCCATATTGAATAGAAAACTGTAAATAAATGGAAATTTTCTATGTTCAAAGGGCCTAACTCAGTCAAAAATTGTGTGATGGTAACCAAATAAAAACTTGACCTAAATATTCTCATGATGTATCTGTATGGCAAATTTTATATCAAAATGTGCACCCGCTGCAGAGTTAATGACTGGAAATGACCAACTGACCTTCTGACAGCGGCAAAGCAAAATGCCCCTCCTTCTACGAAATGGACATATAAAGAAATACTGACAACACAATTCTGTCACATTTATAATTGTGGTGCTAAAAAAAACGCTTAGAGTTGACTAAAGACTGATATCCAGCAGTGCTCCAGATAATGTTCAGAGCACCTGATTACAATACCCATCACTCTCCAAATGCATTTGGTAGTTTTACCCACAGAATTCGGGCTGGTGGGTATTTTCCAATTCTGTTGTCAAGCTATCATTTCTGTGGAGTTTCTTCTAATAAATTGTTCCCTGAATTACAGTTAATTAATATTCATCATATTTAATTGTCTGTACAATGTAAGTCCAGAGTTTAACACCAGTACCGCTCATTATCTCAACAAGGCTTGAACACAAATCATTTAATGACCGAGATCCATTTAGAACAAGTACACTCAATCTTTAAGCCTTTCATTTCAACAGGCCATAACAGACTGGTCTTAACAATAGTATAGAGCATACCATCTTGATTTTCAGGAGTGAAAGGGTTAATCCCCAAGAAAGTTTCAGAATCAGTGTATAATTTTACGTATTTTATCTGATGTCATATGACACCTAGTGTTAGGTGTATCTTATCTGATGTCATATGACACCTAGTGTTAGGTGTATCTTATCTGATGTCATATGACACCTAGTGTTAGGTGTATCTTATCTGATGTCATATGATGCCTAGTGTTAGGTGTATCTTATCTTATGTCATATGACACCTAGTGTTAAGTTTATCTTATCTGATGTCATATGCCTAGTGTTAAGTTTATCTTATCTGATGTCATGATGCCTAGTGTTAGGTGTATCTTATCTGATGTCATCTGTTGCCTAGTGTTCGGTGTATCTTATCTGATGTCGTATGATGCCTAGTGTTAGGTGTATCTTATCTGATGTCATATGATGCCTAGTGTTAAGTTTATCTTATCTGATGTCATATGATGCCTAGTGTTAAGTTTATCTTATCTGATGTCATGATGCCTAGTGTTAGGTGTATCTTATCTGATGTCATATGATGCCTAGTGTTAAGTTTATCTTATCTGATGTCATATGATGCCTAGTGTTAAGTTTATCTTATCTGATGTCATGATGCCTCCTAGTGTTAGGTGTATCTTATCTGATGTCATATGTTGCCTAGTGTTCGGTGTATCTTATCTGATGTCATATGATGCCTAGTGTTAGGTGTATCTTATCTGATGTCATATGTTGCCTAGTGTTAGGTGTATCGTATCAGATGTCATATGATGCCTTATGATATGGAATCAAACAATGTTTAAACCTTTTGAAGGAAACTGAAGTTATTACGGGACATGTACGCAAATACCCCACCCCCCCAAAAATGTAAACTACATAATACGTCCCTTATAGATGGGCATACACAAAAGTCTCAGAAACATAAAACAGTAATAGAATTACCCTATTTGACCCACTAACCGACCATGTCCCTATATACATACTATCGACTATCTATTCTAGCTGATTGACAAGATGTGGGGCCATAAAACCGTAAGTAACAGTTTATCTGCAGCAACCCAGCAACAGAATTATGTTGCAAGGTGCCCTTGGTAATAACGACAACAACTTCATCATTGTGCCTTATAAAAAAATATGTCAGTCCCATTCAGCGCCCACCCCTCTTTTACCTGATTTTTGTAGTGCCCTGGGCACGTACTGGGTCCAATACAGTATAATAAATTAGGGAAGAATCATTACTTGGGGCTTCAGTTGTGACAATTTCTAGGGTAGAAAACGTAAGGTCCTGTACTAACGGAAAGCAAATGTGTATCATACCTGTTAAAATATTTTGAAATGCTGTTTCAACATTTGTGGAATCCAACGCTGAAGTTTCTATGAAAGACAAATTATTTTTTTCTGAAAAAGAAGAATAAGAATGAATATTAATTTTAAAAACCAGGACAGCAGATGGCAATAGGAATACAGTGGAGCTGCATCAAAAGAACCACCCAGCTTCGGAGCCACCTTTCATTCAAGATTTTGTTTGTTTGATTGTTTACTGTTGTTAAACGTCCCACTCCAGAATATTTCACTCATATGGAAACGTCACCAAATATCGGTGAAGGGCTTCAAATTTTGGCCGATGCTTGGCACTTACGGCCATTGAGCAGTGATGGTTCATTAACATGCTGACACCTACTGTGACACGGGACCTCTGTTTTTACTGTCTCATCCGAAGGACAGGAAACCAACCTGTAGCCAGATGTACTTGAACTCACGACTTCACGGTTAAGGGTGGAGCGTGCTAGCATCTGAGCCAGGCCGGTTCCATTTCAGAATACAAATATTCAGTTGTGCACCATAAAACTCAAGTAATCCTGTGAATACTGTGGACTGCGTCTGCTTAGCTAATCAAATTTCAAGATTAGCCAAAGCAGACCACAAAATAACACCGGAGTGATCGTTCAGGTTATGTAGAGGTTACAACAAATGCAAATCATGTAACCTACTTTTCGTTCTTTATGAATTTCAGTTTTCAGTACTTCATTAATTCTATGGTAACCTGCAGGTTACGGTCATTCTTTTAAGCGTAAACTGTGAATGGTATACAGTGATTTCTGTTATTTTGTGGCCTGCAAAGTTCAGTAAAACCAGATGTGTTTGTGGAACAAATGCTCCCGGTCCCAACAATAAAAAATGCATGTTTTATTGTAAATTATAACAGTTTCTATCAAATTGTATAAAAAATATTTTATACAAACATTTTTAAGAAAAACAATAAAATAAATCACCAAACATTAAACTGAATAGCAAAATTTCATTTCTAATTTTCTTAATTCTGTTTAAAAAGTGTTATATATGTTGCTGATGAAATGTATAATAGAAAAATAGATATTCAAATATTTTGTTGTAAAAATTACTGCTGTACAAAACAGCGGAACACACACTCTCTCTCTCTCAACAGATAATAAACACTGTTGAAATTTGGGTATTTGCACTTTGTTACTTAACCCGTAAAAGACATTTACATCTATATTATAACAATTGTTTTTCACACATCTTTAATTATTGCTCCATTGATATGACAATGAATGGTTTGAACTTTAGCAGGGCTTAAAAAAAAACACTTGTTCACATGAGTGACTTTCTGGAAGTGCCGAGTAAATTAGAGCCTTCACTCGTCCGCGTGCCGAGTATTTTTTCATGGGTCTCAAAATTATTTTTGATTTTCAATTTTTTGTACCAGTCATATTTTTAATAAAAACAATGCATTATTCAATTATCAAAAATATTTACAATATGTACATCACTGATGTGAATAAATAACAATCAATTTCAAGGAAACTGTTCTGTAACTTTCCTGTCAGGCTTGCGAAGACATAACACGGAGCAACACATGTGTATAGTTTACTACTCATAGAGCATGTGCGATGTCCTGACTGAAAATGAATGCCAAGTCCGATTCATACTTGAATCCAAAACATGTATTCTTACTACTTTACTGCCAAATGCATATTGTTTAATTTCTTATAATTCTTTCTACACAGAATGCACGCAGCATTATAAGTCATTCTGTATAGCGAGCATCTGTAAGTATTCATAATTGCATTTTAAGTCGGCATTGGCATACTCATTTACTGTTGTTTCGTTTTAAGTACACTGCTCGTCGATGCTCAGTGCTGATGTGAATATTTTATTAAAGTGCAGTATATCTACAAGGTGAACACTGAATTTAATGTCTCCAAAAAGTTGTCATCTTTTCGAATTCAAGCCCAGTTATGAAAGTTAAATCGGAGATACATTTGTGACTGTCTTCAGCATTGGGATTCTGTTTCAGGCCATATTCATGTGCTGCATGACCGAGTTGGCTGAATTTCTGCCTCGATTTCAAGTTACATAAATTCAGATTTTATCACAATAAAAGATGTCAGAACCCGAATTTGCCGCGATTAAAATCATGGAAGGATGATGATCTAGTCACTGAGCTACTATTTCAGTGTTTGAATTTCCCAGTTTTGCAGTATTAAAATTTGTGTGTTTGAATTTAACAACTTGACAGACATTGTATTTTTACAAAAAATCCTTGGTTTTTATTGTTATTGAGAACTTGAGTTTCAAAATGATTAACCTTAATAAATATCATATTCTTTTTCTCCAAAATATTTTTTTCTTGTGGTAAGTGTTGAGTTAATTTGCCCAAGTGTTGAGTTTATTTCCAAAGCCACTGTGCACCATGCCAAGTGGATAATAAAGTTTTCTATAAGCCTTGATTTTAAGCGACTTATTTCTTCTTTTTTTAAATTATTTTTCAGGTTATCAATATCATGAATTAATCTTCAGTAACACTTTTGTAGAAATAGTGATACTTTTTGTCAAATGCATGCAAAAGAATTGTCACATATTTATCTTAACATATGCCCATTTGGAATTCCACGTAATCTTTAACCAACAGTGAATAAAAACATGAGCCTTATTCATTTGTTGTTTATTAGAACCGTCTTATCATTAAATTTCCATTTTCATTACAATTAATGTTGCTCCCAGTTTCCATTATACATGTACTTTATTTGCTCTGCCAATAGCACAATGCAATATTTACGGCAGTTGTCTTTTCAAAATAATACACAGTTTACGCCTACTTCTACGATATCAGTTTATATATAAAAAAATCAAATAGTACTTTAATTAATTTGTTTCTACAATTTAATTCAGCAAAGTTTATATTTTAATTATAATTTTGTTCTCCGTGGAAGACAATAATGCTACTTTACTCAAAGATGTAAGCATAGATTCATAAACAATAAAAAAAGCTAGATTTCTTTATGTAGAATATCGCTGCCTAACACGAAAATGTTACAACTTATTCTCGTTTTATTGATCAATAAACATTCCCAAACAAAAATCAAGACTGCAACAGTTAAAAACAATTATTCCTACATTATTGTACACAAAGATATATTCACTCAATAAACCAGCAAGTGTGTTAATTGCCGTCCACGCCTGAGGCACCGCTGATATAAAGATTATAGTGAAGCACATACTTCACAACCGGAGTCTGCGTTGTGATGTCACACAAAGCTCCGCCCCTTTTCTGACTACTTGAGCTATCTGTAAAGGTGAGTTTTGCAGTTATTCGCTAATATCTCGAAAAAACGTGCATCATTTTTTATAAGGTTTCGATGTTGTTTTTAAAATGATTAGTTCTAAAAATACCAAAATTTTCATTTTTCACTCAGGTTGCTCTTTAAGTGTTGGACAATCAGGAGCCACCATTCGGTAATTTGACTTTTTCTCGGAAAATGAAAGGTCAGGTACACTACATCTCACACTCAGTAATATCTCAATGAAATTTGGTAATGATTGATCCAGCAGTTTTGGAGCAAAGTGTCAGACAAATTGGCGGAAGAAGAAGATGAGGAAGAATAATAAGAAGAAACAGAGTAAACACATAATGTCCCCCCTCCCCTCTAGAGGTCAAAGTTTAAAATCAATCACAAACTGTTAAAGCAATCATCTTATTCCTGAAGAAAATGTCTTCACAGAAAAGAAGTCAATGGACGTAGTGTCAGTGCAATTCACCAATCAAATGCCATCTAAGCTGGTTAGATATATTTGGACATTTCTAGACCTATGCATGATTAAGATAGGGGGACAATACACTATACCCCTATCTTAATCATACAGCATCTAGCCTATATTTGAACATGATTGTTTGAGACAGCTGTCATGGAAAACTACTTGTCTTTAAGACTTAGTTAAATAAATCTTTGAATAAAAATCTCTTTTGAGAGACCACCTGTCTTGATGTTGTCTTGTTGATCAACTTCCCACTCTAGAACCTCTCACTCACTTGGAGACATCCCCAGATGCTGGTGATGGGCTTTAAAGTTTGGCCTATGCATGGCACTTACAGACATTGAGCAGCGAGGGTTCTTTCATGTGACGACACCTACTGTGACACCGGACCTCGGTTTTACTGTCTCATCTGAAGGACAGAAAAAAACAGCTGCCTCCACCGAGGCTCAAACCCACAACCCTCAGGTTGTGAATCGAGCACGCTTCCATGGAGCCACAACAATTCTCTCCCATCTGTGACATGGGACCTCAGTTTTTACTGTCTCATCGGAAGGACAGGAAAAGCCAGCTCCCTCCACCAAGGCTCAAACCCATGACTCTCCAGTTGTGACTAGAGCACTCTACGGTGGAGCCATGTAAGCTCTAACCCATCTTGAGAGACCATGTTGCAGTGATTCATGGGTAGTCTCTCAACACGGGTTCCACTGTATCACGGAGACTTAAAATGAACTGTGATGTAGTTTTGCCACAATGCAATCTGGCATCTTCAATGTGTTACACTTGCCTAGACCGGGTACTTGGGTTTTAAGCATCCTAGGAAGTGTCTGTCATTGTCCCTTCTCAAGATGAGCACTTGACAAAGAGGAGGCAACTTTCTATTTTTTTTTTTAAAGTCCAAGTCTGAGGCATAATAAGTTTGTGATAATTCAACCCATGGCCTTCGGCTAGTGAACTGAATGCAATCTGACTGTGAAATACGCATTTAAGTCTGACATTGTGTAATTACCTGCAAAAACTTTGGCTTCGTCTGTGGGCACAGCTCGTAAATGTCGTAAATCACTTTTATTTCCGACTAACATTATAACTATGTTATTGTCTGCATGGTCACGTAGTTCCTTCAGCCATCTTTCTACATTTTCGTACGTCAAATGTTTTGCTATATCGTAAACTAAAAGTGCACCCACTGCTCCTCTGTAATACCTATAGGAAAAACAATGAAAGACCATTAGCAGCGATAAAATCTCTCGATTGGTAGATAATTCCAACGACTGGAGACTTTCATTTTCCTACCAGACAATCTGTGACAAAGCTCAGAGACATGTTTACAGTTACACCTGCATTAAAGGCCACCTCTGTATAAAGGCCACCTGTCCGTAATAGATAATTTGCATGTTCTCTTAACCCATTCACCCCTAAAGACACATTTGGACTGGTGGAAGTCATTTGTTTACAGAAGAGTCCATTGTTTCTCAGGGGTTGATGAGTTAAATGAACTTTAAGGACAAGTGTAACTGTACTAGATTTTAAAAAATTAATATGATTTTTCAATTTAAAATCAAAATGGCTATCAGTGCCTATAGATGACCCAGAGAGAGAGGGAGAGAGAGAGAGAGAGACTTAAGATGCTAGTATACCCTGGTATAGGCTTCATACTAAAGGGACTAGTATACCTTGGTATAGGCTTCATACATAAGGTGCTAGTATACCCTGGTATAGGCCTCATACTCAAGATGCTAGTATACCCTGGCATAGGCCTCATACTTAAGGTGCTACTATACCCTGGTATAGGCCTCATACTAAAGATGCTAATATACCCTGGTATAGGCCTCATACTAAAGATGCTAATATACCCTGGTATAGGCCTCATACTCAAGATGCTAGTATACCCTGGCATAGGCCTCATACTTACGGTACTAATATACCCTTGTATAGGCCTCATACTAAAGATGCTAATATACCCTGGTATAGGCCTCATACTCAAGATGCTAGTATACCCTGGTATAGGCCTCATACTCAAGATGCTGGTATACCCTGGGATAGGCCTCATACTTACGGTACTAATATACCCTTGTATAGGCCTCATACTAAAGATGCTAATATACCCTGGTATAGGCCTCATACTCAAGATGCTAGTATACCCTGGTATAGGCCTCATACTTACGGTACTAATATACCCTTGTATAGGCCTCATACTAAAGATGCTAATATACCCTGGTATAGGCCTCATACTCAAGATGCTAGTATACCCTGGCATAGGCCTCATACTTACGGTACTAATATACCCTTGTATAGGCCTCATACTTAAGGTGCTAGTATACCCTGGTATAGGCCTCATACTTAAGGCGCATAAAATCATAAATCTATATGCAAAATTGGGACAAATATTCGGAAAATGTGAATCCCAACAGAAACCCTGGTATACCCTGGTATAGTTTTCATACTTAAGGCGTTAGCATACCTGGGTATAGGCTTCATAATGTACCTGTTAAAAGTAAGTAGTACCAGTTACACAACTTTTTACACAATCTCTGGCCACCTGTTATCAGTTGCTTCAAATAATTTTATAACCTAATAGCTTGCACATGCTGACATGGCAACAATTACCTGTGTAGGCCCTACCCAACAGGGACAAAGCTAGCCTGATCTGATTGGACTGAGTAATCATTGTAATCTGTGTCATTGATTAATTAATTAACGCCGCGTCCGTCCACGTCAGTATCAGCTTAATTGTTATTTGCAGTGCTATAATAACATTGGTATCAACAACCAAGTTTATCTTTAGTATTTACCGGACAGGATCATTCACTTTACAGAAAAGTTTTTAAATGCGGAAATAATAAGAATTCTCAACTTTTTTTCGCTAAATTATAAATAAATTTGCCAAATTGGAAAAATATTCCGCTATACTTAAGATGCAACTAAACCCTGGTATAGGCTTCACCCTTAAGGGGCTCGCAATAGCCCGTTATACATACCACGTTAATATGTCACTAAGAGCCTGCTACTGCCCTAGTAATAGCCAAGACCTTTCATACTTACGTGCTAGTAATAGCCCAGTACAGCTTTCATACTTATGCACTAGTAATGGCCAAGTACAACTTTTATACTTACACACTAGTAATAGCCCAGTACAGCTTTTATACTTACGCACTAGTAATGGCCCGGTATCGCTCTTGGCCAGCTGTGTCCCAGATCTGTGCTTTGATAGTTTTCCCATCAACTTGTATACTCCTTTAAAACAACAGGAAGTGACATCATAATTAGTTTTGCATATCTAATTAGAAGGGGTGGGAGGGTTATTCAATACAAAACAACCTGTAAAAGAACCTTTTTAAGTACTGCAGGAAAAACCTTGAAGAATATCTGAAAGGTTTTAAGCCTGGTGCTATCTAAGGATAAAATTAGTCATTGTGATGCTGAGGTTGGTAGGACGAACTTCAGGATGACTCAAAATTTGACCTTAAAGTTTACCATTCTGGAGATGTTTGCATTTAAAACAAATACATCAGATTTTTTCAATTCAATTTAAATGTGGCAGAAAATTTTAAGTTCTGCAAGTACATAAACAATACTATTTAGGACTTTTACAGCGGTACATGTACATATACTCTGCCTAGACTAAATAAACAACCAAACAATGCTCTCTATCTTGTATTAATTAATATAAATAACTGTATGGGGTGAAAAAGACAGTTTACCCAATGTTTATCATTAAAAATATAATTTTTCATCAACATAATTCCGACCTAAAGTCGCAATGTAGCGAAACAATCTATCACACCAATGGACTAGAAAAGATACATATTCTTGAGAATTTAATAGAGATTGATTTAGCTTCATGTTGGTATCAGCAATATGTAATTATTTCTATCTACATCGCTGTATGCTTGAAGCTGTCAATACTATTATCAATATGATGAATGGTGGAGTAATACTGCAGTTTCTCAACATTACTGGAATCTTATATAGTGGAATTCCATATTTATAAACAGATCGAAGATGTTTAGTTGAAACTAACTATAAATCATATTGTATAATTTCGAAAGGCATTAGTAAGTAGAATAATGTGGTATTTGGTTTAATGATTATTCAAACTAAATAAATTTAATTTCATTTACACCAAAATATTTGACTTTTCTGTAAAAGTTGAATTCTTGAGTTGGACTATATTTTACACAGAGTGCGAATGCTACCTCCATGACCTCTTCAATGCTAACAGGATAGCCCTCGATGAGTAGTCAAAGTAAAACCCATAATAGGTTGTTATAAGATAACAACCCATAAAAAGATTATACCATCTTGAATTTCAGGGGTGAAAGGGTTAAGGTACATTCAACTCATCTCTATGAGGCAGTGAGAGATATCTAATCAGCATATCTGTATTCTTTCTGAGTGGTCTGCATGTACAGTACGGCTCACGTGTTTCGTAATTTTTCCACGGATCACGGTCTGCATGTATAACAGATTAAACAAAAGCCTGTAACTGCACAACTTGGAACCTTTTTTCCTTCATCAAGGCATCGAAGTGTGAGGGGGCAAGGGTTTACTGGGACATGGGACCAAATAAATAACATCCTTAAAAAATCGGGCTCAATTGGGGATCGAACCAGGAACCTTCTTGTTTGGCATAAAAACTGGATAGCAAAATATAGTAATCCTACCTTGTGGCAAACTCTACTCCAATAGTACTTTTGCTTTCTAAATTAAACTCATTTCGTGTAAATCTGGATAGTAAGTTACTTTTCCCAACACCGGAATCTCCAATCAACACCACTGCAAATAAAAAAAAAAGCAATTTAACAATGGCATGAAATCACAACTGTGCAGTACATTTACAACTTAAATGGTCCATTGTTCACCTGTTGTCCTGTTAATGTTTATACATACTTTTCTATTGGTCAATCAGACAAGTTAATGCACAACTTTGACTAATCCAAATGCTGGCAAAAGTTACTAGTCTCAAACTGGAGGACTACCACTAATTTCGAAACCCTGCATTTATAATCTATTGACCTGGGCTTTACATACAACATGTACAAAGGTACAATGTAAACATATAGACACAGGGATCAACAATAATGAAAATGGCCCCTTGTCCTGCTATCATTCACAGATATTACTGTGTTTAAACAAAAATAATCTTTATTGAATCAATTTTTGTCGTCAACAATTTCATTTGTCCTTTCAGACAAGTGAGAAGTAACATCAACTTGTCCTAATGCAAAATAGGATAAGCCAAAGTTGAGTAAAATGTTTAGACTTAAGTAATTCCTAAGTTTTATAATGTTCAGACTTAAGTAATTCCTAAGTTTTATAATGTTCAGACTTAAGTAATTCCTAAGTTTTATAATGTTCAGACTTAAGTAATTCCTAAGTTTTATAATGTTCAGACTTGTTTTATGATGCCAGTCCCTGATGTATCAGCATGGTTAATTCAAATTATGGCACTGCTAGTACAGTGGAACCTGTCTCGAGACCACCCAAACTGCAAAACAGGTGGTTCTGCAAGATTTTATTTTAAGGATCATTCAAACCAAAATCTCAAAAATAGTTATCTAAAAATCTACACACACCTTTGAGAAAATACTCAGAATAAAAAGGCAAATGTGTGCAAATGTGCAGTTATATAAAAATGTGTACAAATGTGTAGTTACACTGGATAAAACATTCAGAATAAATAAAGATCATGTGTAATTATCTCCCTTTGAAAAAAAAAAATAACAAAACCACAGCAGCATAAACCAGGGAGTAAAATTGGCTGCAGGATCCAGGGGCCAGCAGGGCCCTTAGAATAAAATATCTAGGGGCCCCATGTTAAAATTCTGGGGCCCAGCTATTTCTTCGGATGCTTTCGTACAAAAAATAAAATTAAAAAAAAAATAAAAAATTTCTCAATTTAATTTAAACTCAATTTCTCTTTCTATATAGCTTTTATTGTGTTGCATACAATCATGAATATGTCTCTTATATGCACCAACCATTGTCAATTTCCTGTCAATTCTGTCGCGGAGTGGTTCTTTTAATTCTATTGGTAGACTTTGGAGTATTCTAGGGCTGGTTTCTTCCTGGGGTTTTCAGCAATGTAACACCACATAACAAAGACTTACTGTACGAGTCCAAGAAATGGTTGCAAGTCAAATCCCACCCCCACTTTAGAAACATAAATCAGTACTTAATGTAGTTAAATAGGCACCTGGAAATCTTTTTTTCAACACTTAAAAATATCACATCTGAAGTAAGGCGAGCTCTAATATTATTGGAGTAGTGTATAATATGCTTTCTTGATAATTATGTCACAAATTCACGTCACTGTTGACACTAAAAAACATACATCTCCAAATTATCTGTTTTAATTTAAACATGCTATTTGATATCAAAACATTGTTTTGACCATGTCGTCGTTTGAAAGGAACAAAGGACTCAAAATGACAAAAAGGAACAAAGGACTCAAAATGACAAAAAGGGGCTAATGGTTACATACATGTAATTAAGGTGATAATTATGAGATCCTACTAGATAATGTTGAACGGGTGAAAATACCTATCGACTAGGACCAAGTGCGGGTATCAAAATAATTTGCAAGCAACTGCCGAAAATGAAGTAACAAAAGAAACAAGTGCGGAAATCATTAGGTGTTGATGTGCATGAATTAAGTACGGATTTCACCATGTGCCGACCTAACTAGGATTCAAAATAATCACAAAACTTGTAAACATGGTATTATTTGTGTAAGTAATACCTTTGAGCATAATGTGACATGTTAAGCATTTAAACATCTCACAGACCCAGATTTACATAACAAAATTGATGTGGAAAAGACTGAAAGAGAAGAGAAATACAGACATTTACAGATATGGTTGTACACGCCATCTGGGCGATCAGTGGTTCAAATTTCAATTGTCCAAGCATAAAAATGGCCGTAAATGCAATTGGGCAGGGGTAATTTTACTCCCTGTAAACCAAAGCATAAGTACCTGTACAGTAAAATCCCTATAACCTGGCAGGGTGGGGCCTTATGAGCCCTTCCTTGACCTGGACGAGTTTTAATTTTACTTTTAGGTAATAAAGAATAACATTAAAACAAGAGGCCCAAGGGGCCTTAAAACGCTCACCTGGCAAACTTGGTCAACATTGCAGAAAACATTAAAAATGTGTAAAAGATACAATGGCTAATAAACATGATAAACAGTAGGCTCATTGGGGCCTTAATAATCACCTGAGCGAAATGTATTTTAAGCAACCAAAAGCTTGAAAAATTCATCGAAATGAAGAATTAACTTGCATAAGGGTAGACTTGCCTTGCCGAAATTTTTATAGATCTTTCAAGATGGTGTGCAACAACAGCAGAAAACATGCGAAATCCATTTAAAAAGGGAACTAACTTTCACAGGGATCACACTCACAAGGGTTAACCTGACAATTTAATTCCTGTTACTTTTTTGTAGATCTTTGCATACTGAACATTTTTCCTTCTTTCTCTCTATCTATTAATATTATACTTTTTAAGACAATAGGACAAACAAACAAAGTGATCCTCAGATAATTCCTAACAACTTTCTCGTATATCTTTGTATACAAAAAGTTACACTGACTAGAATAACCTTTCCTCCTTTTCATCAAACATAACAGAACATCGATTGAAAATTAAACGGTTTTCCCATGTAGCTTGTCATAACCAAAAAGTGAGTAGAATCATCCGTATGATAAACAAAAGGTTACTCCGCCCCGCCATCTTATGTGAATCCGACAATATCTACCTTTGATCAAGTACTCAAAATCATCTGGGTCTATTCTATCCTTCCTTGAAAACATCCTTTCCGTTAGGAGAATGAAGTCTAGACACTGAATACACAAAGGTCACCGAAGACTTGAATATACGGTCAAACCTGCCTTAAAGGCCACCTGTCTTATGCAGCCACTTTTTCAACTGCGCTTGAGTGGCTACTGAAAACAGGTTTGATTGTATATATACATATATATCTCTGTGTGTTTTGTATTTCCTGCTCTGTCCGGATACAGTATTCAGACAATCCAGTAATCCAGAGGGAAATTGATGAATATACCTACACACACTAATACAAAATAATAAATCTGAGAAGAGACCAGCAAGGTTAACAACAACAACAACAAAAATTACAAGCTGACCTTCAAACTCACACAGGGAACATTAACACAAGCATTGTATTCTTACTAGGATGTTCTGTTCATGATTAACTCATCAATCCCTGGGAAACCATGAACTCTTCTATAAATCACTGACTTAGGGCAAGTCTAAATGTGTATTTAGAGGTGAACGAGTTTATCTAGGTACATGATCAGTAAACAGATGACATATCGATGTTTTGAGTCATCACTGATCGTTTGAGGAATTATGACATTATGCATGTCACCAGTGGCCTTCTAGCAAACACCTTACATCCTGGTCAGAAGAGGAATCCCAAGTAACATATTACTATGCAGGGCCACGGCAAATACATACTTCACCATTACGGACACCAGCATTTGTCAGGAAGTTGCCAGTCATACAGTAACTAAGATGACACCATTTTGTATTTTCACAACAACAATAACAAACATGACGTCTTTCAAAAACAATATAAGATTTGTAAGTCCTATAATTCTGGTAAATATTACAGAATGTGTTGACCACTATCTAACTCGATCTAGATCTCATTAAGATGAGATTCAACGCAGCATACACCATTCAAAAGTCGGCATTAAATGTAGAAAAACAGTTCCATCATTTCAAGAAAACCCAAGTCTTGCAGACAGACCGAAACAATATAACCATGGATATACCCCCCTCTCCAACTTTAATCTCACTTAGGGCATACAGAATTATTATGCACATACAAATTGAACACTGCATTCATTAAGCTTCTCTATGTTTATCTACATGCAATCACCAAGTCAAAAGTGACGAGTAATGCACAGGCTTTCAAAACAGGATGCGAGGAAGGACGTTTTATTTCCCAAATGAGTAATCCGTCATCTGTGCTGTATGTTAACATACACATGTACATGTAGAACAGCTAACTGTAAAGGGCTGTCTAAGAAAAAAAATTGAGAGGCAAAAAAGTACAGCAAACGCCATTACTTCATCACTGTTCATGTCATGAATGACTAGCCTTTAACCTATTCATCTTCAGCATCTATGGCGTGTTCCTTTCTCCTGTTTTTTTTTTTTAGGACCATATCATTTATTGATTTGGGTGATTCCAACTGTGACCACAAGAGTTGATGAGGTTAATTATGCAATCACTGCACTAGTCGTTTACAATGTAATTAGGTCAGTGTCTCACCGATAGATTTTTCTGTCAAAATTATGTCGACAACTGCATGGCAACCAAAAAGATATTGGTAATGTTTAAATACAGTTTTGTGAATAAGAAAATAAAACAGGTGACCGAGAAACATATGTCAGTGTATTCCAGAACGTGCCACACTCACTCAGCCTTAAGATATTAGTGTCACATTACATAATAAAAGCAGTGTCACTAACTCATTCACCCCTAAAGACACATTTGGAATGGTCTGAATCATTAATTTACAGAAGACTCCATTGTTTTTCAAGGGCTAAGTTAATTTCTTCATCGTTTCAGTACTTTGTGCTAGGGTTGTCATTGATAGACTCGGTATCAATATATCGATACACAAATTGATTCGATACGATAATTGATACACTTTAAAAGTATGGATACATTTCATTTTGCATTTCACAGGATGTATTTTCTTTGTTGTTTCCAAAATTTTCCATACGTTTTACTTCATGTTATTGAAATATGTTATATTTTTTTCTAATTGTTCAATTTGTTCAAATGAATAAAATATGGTTAATATAAAGTCCAATGCCAATTCCACAATATCTGAATACATCGACTAACAGAGCTCAATTTTTCTCTGCCGGAATTAGTGTGTTTAGAAACTGCCATCTAGTGGGAAAACCCCATAACTATTTATATAACAGTTGCCCTAGTTTCAACCAATGAGAAATAACAATATTCCTTCCATTCGAATATTTGCATAAAATTTAAATTCGTGCTGTAATTACTGTAAAACAATGGACTCTTCTGCATTAAAGCAGTGACTTAGACCAGTTCAAATGTGTCTTACAGGGTAAATGGGTTAACGTTGGTGACCCATGGCGAAGCTTAATCTAAAAGGCTTTAGCTGCCTGATAGTGTCACATCATACAATAGCGATCTACAGTTTTATGATATCACAGAAATATGGTGCCACGGTAATGTGATATATTTTACATACCGTAGCATTTTATTACAAAAATTTACGAGCCAGCCTGGCTCAGTCGGTAGCACTCTTGACTCTTGATCGTGAGTATGAGTCCAGCTGGCGGCAGGTTGGTTTCCTGTCCTTCGGGTAAGGCTGTAAAAATTAAGGTCTCGTGTCACAGTAGGTGTTGGAATGTTAAAGAAACATCACTGCCCGTAAGTGACGAGCATAGGCCAAAATTTGAAGACTTTCACCAGCATTTGGTGATGTCTCATTACGTCAGAGTGAAACATTTTTGAGTAGGATTGTAAAACATACAAACAAAGAGATTTGGTTACCCGACCGACCCCGTTTTTCCCCTCCGACCCTACTACTTTTAATTGAATCAAATCTGGAACTTTGAAGTTACATGTATGATGTATATTTTTGATTTTAAATATATTGGCCACATCTCGGAGCCATTTTCTTCAGTTCAGCTCGTGCAACAACAAAAATTTAAATCTGTTTTTACTGTGGAGATACTATTTAATCCATCCAAGTACAAGTATATAATTTTAAATGTCAACACTTTAAATTTACGTTTTTTCGGTCGTATAACTTTGGTCACCACGTTTTGATTATAAAATACCACCATCTTGGAAATTGAGAAAATGGGCATGCGCACAAAGTATCAAAATGCTATAGTCTGTTTCTGGATAAACATTTTACAGTTTGCATAACAATTTAAAGTGCTGATATTTTAAAATTATATACTTGGATGGATTAGAAAATGTCTCTGTAGTAGTATTACATCAGGTTCAGGATTTTTTCGGTTCGGTTTTTTCTTTAACGGTTCTCCATTTTTTCGGTTAGGTTCATCTAACAACTGACTCTTGGACTCCAACGTGCAACCACAGAAGTATAAACACATTCTAGAACGAATGTTAGTCAAATGACACATTTTTATCACAAATATGAGACCCTGTGGTGCTATACAGCAGTATGTGGGTTCTAGTTCATATCTGTAGCCTACCTTACACTATATACTGAAATCTGGAATATAAGAACCAAACAGATCGGTTCGACGTCAATAGTTCTGTTTTCTTTGAACTATCGCACACCTAGTAAGTACGTTCTGTTTTCTTTGAACTATCGCACACCTAGTAAGTACATGTTAAAACTTTTTATTGTTGCAGAAGTTGAATTGAAGAAAATAGCGCCCAGATGAGACCTGTCAAATCTGTCCAAAATCGTTGGTTTCAGATGTCTCGTATGAAGGGACGGATTGCAATGAAGAAGAAAAAAAAATCAAAATAGTAAAATACCTTCTTTGTTGCAGCTGTAATTAGGGTTGTCTTATATACCATAATTTTTTCTTCAAATTTTACTCTGGAAAAATTTACTGTCAATTATGGACATTTTGATATTTGATCAAAATGTCCGTGTTTTGTACAGTGGCTATTCTTACATGACATAATGCATTTTCAGCCCGGTAGAAATACAACCGCTGATTATGAGAACGTTGTAAACCGCCTCGTGTTTCTCAATGAGTGGCATCACTTTCAATTTGGGGTTTTTCCCACTTTCACTTTATGACCAAAAATCATGAGAGTTAGATGAAACTTTAGTCTGTATAATCACATGTACACGTAATGGATGCCAGCAAAAATAAGAAAGTTACGATGGATAGAAAAGTGCTATTATCTTTAAATTGGTGACTAAAAGTCATTGAAAAATGGCTGCCACTTATGCATCTGAGATTTCCCCAAGATGTTTTAGATATTTTCAACTTTGATTCCGACTCTAAAAATGAGTTTTTAATAACCGATTTGAATGATGATTCTGCACGTGAACAACATGTAAACCCCATTTCTACGGAAATAGAATCCGAGATAGATTTCGATTAAGAAAAAGATGTCAGCAGTGATGATGATTTTACTGACAACTTCAATGCAGAAACCTCCTTTGTGGAATGTGTGTCCACAAGTATAGTCAAATCTACTTATAACAAAATGAAACGGAGAAACATTTTTATTTCATTATAGCCGGAATTCGTTATACGGAATGAGGTTAGATTACAGGTTATATAGATTGATAACCATTTGTGCAAGGTAACTTCATTATGAAATACTGAATCATGTATGTCAAAATGACATCCAAGCCAAGAGCTTATACTTATAATACAGTCAATTTAATCTTATTAAAAGTGCAAGTTTATTTAAAAAAGGAAACATACAGTCTGAAAAAAGCAGTAGATAGATATCGCAAGTTTGTAAAACACATCGTTATACAGCACTAAAACTACATGACGAAACCGTCGTCCGGACAATTTATAACCCCGTTACATGTGATATCTCATTATAATTATCTCAAAAATTCAAGGGAAAAATATTTTTGTCATAAACAGAATCTCGTTATGAGTGATCTCGTAATAAGTGGAGTTGACTATAATTTAAATCAAAGCATATTTCCAGCTGAAAATATTGGTCCAACATACAATTTGGATATTTTATCGTCACAAGTGTGTAATCATATTTCCATCCCCCTTTTCAAATGAGTAACAGAGTATACACGTAATTTTTATAAGAAACACAAAAGGAAATTGCGTATACGATACAATATATACATGTATTTAGAATGTATTGATTTATTCAAGTTTTTCATTCAAAAGTTCTATTTGTACATTATTTAATAAGATCATATTCTTAAAATTTCTCTCACAAATTTATTCATTCTGCGCTAGTAAATTAAAAATCAGACTGCACAGCAAAACGACATCATGATGAAAATATGCTACAGTGAGTAAACAGCAGAAAATGTATGCTGCTACAGTGTATAACGTCATTATGCAGCTGTGATGTAGGAGTATTGAATGGGTTAACTTCAGTACATGTAAAGAAACACAAACTGTCCAGCCACAAAAGCTAGCTTTTGGAGTAGACGGTTAATTACTCCAACAATGTTAGAGGTTTAAACGGCAAGATACTTTTGATTTGCACCATTAACTTTTAACTTCCATAGCATCAATTTCCCGTTGCTAAGAGTAGGACCAGGCGTATTAAATCAGTTTAAAAAGCAATCAGAACTCAAAGTTTAAACGATGTTGCTTACCATGTCTATTTTTGTGCAGTAAAAAAAACAACACATTTCTACTACCCAAATCCGAAAGATAATCCTACTAACATGCGCAATTAGCATTTATGGAGGCTTCATTCATAATTCCCACCATAGTTATTTTTTAACATGAACTCTTAGATTATAACCCGTTAATAAAAAAATCGGACTTACTTTTTAGTAGAAACGGAACAATAAACAATTAAAACCAACTACGCCTCTACACTAGTTGCATCTGCCATGATCTGGGATAAGTTTTATAATCATGAGTGTTTTGATCATTTAATGGTTCGATTTAAGCAGGAAACTGGTAGTAAAACATTTGATATGACTTAATGGTGTGCACTGTACTTTCCGTTTTATTTTGAATTCGTAATTTTTACTAACCAGGGCTGTCGTATCTAGAATTGTAAACAGGACTTTTTATGGATTTGAAAACTAAATATGAAGTGTCATATAATAATTTATTCATGGATGGGTCAATTAATCACTAAAAAGTAAGTTACTTAGTGTCCCCCCACCCTCATTGATTGTTTGTTTGTTTATTGTTGTTTAACATCCCACTCAAAGAGTATTTCACTCATTTGGAGACGTCACCAAATGCTGATGAAGAGCTTCAAATTTTACTCTATGCTCAGCACTTACAGCCATTGAGCAGTGAGGGTTCTTTAACGTGCCAACACTTGCTGTGAATCGGGACCTTGCTTTTTAATGTTTCATCTGAAAGACAGAAAACCAAGTTGCCATCAACTGGACATGAACTCCAAACCTCGTGATCAAGAGACAAACGCGCTACCGACTGAGTCCGACTGGCTAGATAGCAATTATAAACATTGTGTTTTATACGGTTTTTGACATATATTCAGTTCTGCCCTGATTTGATGGCAGAACTTGGCTCACAGGATTTGATCCTTGGGAAATTAGAGCTAGCACTTCGGCACATCCGCAGTAAAGCCAACAGTTAATCTGCCTTATAATATATAATAACAATTTCATGTACGGGATACTTGCTATTTTATCGTGACCTGGATGCACACTGCAGTGTTTATTCAAGGGAAAACCCTGATAGCAATATTGGTCACACTCACCTTCCACTGTCTTACAGAATAGTCTATTAGATCCAGCTATACAATGACACTTACAAATCAGCTGACACATACATTTGTATCCATATGAACGAACGACGTCTACAAATAGCACAGACGAAATCTGAAATAATACTTATTTTTCTGACACAGTGACAAATCAAACGATAACATTTCAGATCGGAGTAACAAATATAGCGTCATTTGAAATTGACTTGGTATGTTTTCCATTTTGACAGCTTGTCAAAGCTGTTTGGCATATCATCATTTATGTAAATAAAACCTACACAAAATCAATAATCAAGAATTTAAAATCTCGCAATATATAATTTTTGGGTATAAACACAATCATTTATGTTCAATGACAGCTAGAAGAACAATATCTTGTCAGTAAGATTGTTGTACCTTTAAATAAATAATCGTACTCGTCATCTTTGGTACCCATTTTCACTTTCCGGAAGTACTCGAATACGACGATTTGATCTGTCCAAGTTGGCTTTTATCCTCAGTTAGCGGGTAAATATACCAATGGATAAATGGGAAAATGTCTTAATTGATCAGCTATACACTCCAAAATTCCAGTGGGGAGATGATGTTTTGGATTCGAACTGGAATTTAGCTGTAGTACTCCTTTCTCCTGTTTGGAGAATTCAAAATGGCGACATTGACGCCCCTTGGTTTAGCTGCGCAGCTTGTGACGTCAAGTCGGCGCATTCAGGAAGTGAAGAAGTTATAAAGATTCGTGTCCTGGCGAAAACGGACAGGTTGGGTGGGTGGGTATATTAACACATTTTGAATTTAATATAATTTTAAGTTAGTGACGATCAATCCAGCGATATATGCTTGTCTTTATATATCGCTGATTAAACGAATCAACAAGTATTGTAAACAAAAAAAAAAACAAAAAAAAAAACAGCTGATATAGAGCCTAACTACACTGGTAAAAATAAAATACAAAGAAATTTCTGCATAATCTATGCGCTATTTCTTTTGTAGATCTAATGAGATTTCTTATATATGAACTCATTTATTAAAACAAAAAAATTATCTTTTAAAGTTAAAAACATAATTTTCTAACATCAATGAATCACAAGAAGTTTATTTATTTATTTATTTATTTATTTATTTATTATTAATAATACATCCAATATTAAAAAAAATAGTCCATATTTTGATATTATTTACTAATATATATAAAAAAATATTTTATTTAAAAAAGAAAATAAATAAATAAGAAATAAATCTCAAATGTCCCCTACTTTAAATTTTGAAATATCATTTTAAAAACTGATTAAAAATTGGTATTTTTGAAAATATGAAAAATTGATTGATTTAATTATAATTAAAATAACGAATAAATTCCTCTGCAACAATTAACGTTTGTTATAAGGTTGGTTTGTCCTTTTAGCTATTTAATGCTAATTAAAATACAGGTGCTGTACAGGTAATTTTAGATATCCAGGTAAAGTGAATCTTTTTTTTTCTCTTCACTGTTTTATAATAAATTTAGTAAACTTTAGGCATTCAGGTAAAATTCAAATTTTAGTAAAATTAAGGAATTTAAGTTACTATATTCATTTTCTTCTTGTCAACAGACTTTAATATTTTCAATTTTATAGTAAATTAAGTAAAATTTTGGTATGTAGGTACAATGTAAATTCAAATATTTATAAAAATGTAGATAACTGGATATAGCTTATCATTTGTTCTCACTAACACATATTCAACATCGTACCTGATGTGTTTACAAAAAATTATTATATTTTTAAAAATTATTATATTTTTAAAAATTATAATATTTTAAAAAATTATTATATATTTGGCTCATACTCTATATGCAATGACAAAAAAGAACTGTACATAGTCATAAAGATATATACATGTATTTTGTGAAATTAAAGACAGATTAACCCTTTCACCCCTACAAACTGCAATAGACTGGTCTTAAACAGTAGAAAAGAATATATCACTCAGAAACTCAGGTGTGAAAGGTGTTAATGCATAGACTAAATATACATGCAACAGTAAAACTGATAAATCAATTTCAAGTGAATAATTGCCACAATTTTTACAAAAAATACCCTTTCACCCCTATAAACTGCAATAGACTGGTCTTAAACAGTAGAAAAGAATATACCACTCAGAAACTCGGGTCTGAAAGGGTTAAGAGTGTTATGCATATATAAAGACTTAATATAACAGTAAAACTGATAAATCAATTGCATTTGAATAATTTCCACAACTTTTACAAAAAATACATGAATTTATAATTTTTATGCCTGTGTATATCTTGTTTTGTTGTTGTATATCATCTAAGTAGAAAGAAAGGAAATATTTTTTTTTAAGAAAAAAAAGTGATGTTTCTTTAACTCCATGGTAACTTTCAGTAAAATTTAGGTATTCAGGTACATTCAAATATTTAGTACTTAGTTTTGGCGTAAAAATATACTTCCTCTCTTACACATCTTTAATTTTTCAATGTCATGATAAATTTAGTAAAATTTTCATCAAAAGTTTGATATAAATATAAGTTAATTCAAATATGGGCATCAGAAGCAAATAGAAAGTGTTGGGGGGGGGGGACTTAAAACACACACACAAGCCAGAAACGTCCGGGGGCTAAGCCCCAGTTTTCAACACCTATGTCTATCTTTGCAAAAAAAAGTGGGGGGGGGAGGAAGAAGGCTCAGCCTCACTAGTTACGAAGCCTATGCAAATATATAGTAAAGTTTTGGCATTCCGTCAATTTTTTAATATTTTTTCTTTCCTACACACACCTTTATTTTTTTTTCAATTTCATAGCTTAGCATCATATAAAGTGAACATAAATTTATGATATTATCACTATAATTAATATGATAATTGGTTGAGTTTGTATATGTGCTAAAACTTTTAGAATCTCTTTTGATACACAGTGAAACCTGCATTTAGGGGCCACCCAAGGGACCAAAAAATATTGGCCTTTATGTACAGGTGACCCTTATACACAGGTTCAATTTAATTGCAGTCAAGGGACTTTAAGAAACTTGATTTATAAACAGGTAATCCTTATACAGAGGTGGCCGCAATAGCCGGTTTTACTGTATATGCGTTTTTTTTTTTTAAACATGCTAAATGCTTCACAATGAGTACATTGCAAATAATCTTTCCTCAATTTGTGACAACTTTTTGTATTTTTACCTGTGATTACTTGAGGTATTTTAGCTTGGTGTTTTTACAAAATAAGTATACTTATTCTATTGTTTATACGAGAACTTCAGCTATACCAAGAATTGTTCACCTCCCACCCTCATATTTCTCAAATGTTGGAATAGGAAGAATAAGTCATTGTAAACAGTGATTTTAAACTACATTTGTGTATATATATTTTTTTTCAATTAATTCATTCACCCCTTAAGACACATCTGGACTATTCTAAGTCATTGATGTACAGAAGAGTCCATTGTTTTTCAAGGATTGACAAGTTAGTTTTTTATGTTGTTGGTAACTTATGAAATGAATGTGATTATATTTATTAAAATCTGAAAATAGCTAAAGAAATGTAATAAAAATATAAAGAAACAGATAAATAAATAATTTAAAAAAAGAAATAAATAGAATAAATTAATATTTAAATGAAGAATGAATGAATAATGAATAAATAAAAATAGAAAATCTGAAAATAGCAAAAGAAAATTAATAAATATATAAATAAATAGATAAATAAATAATTAAAAAACAAAAATAAATAAATAGAAAAATAAATAATTAAATGAAGAATGAATAAATGATGAATAAATATAAATAGCAAAACATTTGTCTCTCTCTCACACACACACACGCACACACACACATCACACACATACACACTCGCACACACATACATCAGACACACACACAATACACTTATACATCACACACACATGCACGCACGCACACACACGCGCACACATGCACACTGATCACTTGGCCATGGGGTTCCCATAGACCCTTTTCTAGTTGTAACAATCCGTTCAGTTTTGTAGACTAGTTTATAATTACATGTACTGTGATTTGGTGATAGAGGGAATTAGCTCCGTGTTGCTGGGGTACTTGCTTGGCTGCAGTTACCCAAGTTGTGCATTTTAATAAGTCACAAACTAATTAATTGTTTCCATATATTGTATTAGAAGTCCATAACTGTATTTACATGATATTTACAAAGAAGTCAAAATGTATGCAAACGTTCTAGGTTACCATATTTTAAAGTTCAGTTGTGTCAATGTAAAAATTTACACAAAGTCATTAAAACAGTACAGAAATTGAGTATAAAATACAATCCACAAATATATGATATCGAGTTGGTAACCAAAAATCAACTACTGCTAATTAACAACTGCCAAAAATCAGCCTAACTTTCCATTTTTAACATTAAAGTAAACCAGCAATTAGTGTGTGATATATAAGGGGGGGGGTCCAGAGCCACCTCTACGTCTATATCGTAAATTTCCTCCATATCATGGCCCTTTATCGTCAACACCCCTACCTCGCTCAGATATCTCCAAAATCGGATCAATATCAAACCACGGAATTAGGATCAAGTCAAAGGTCAAAATCCCCCCTCCATCACTGGTCCCTTGGGGGCCCCCCATCCCCACTCGGCCCGCCACCTTCCGCTCTCCCACTGACCACCACACCCCACCATGCCTCACCACTCATCACCCAGTTCAACCGAACACCGTGTCCCCCCATCGACCACCACCACTACTCTCCAGGTGACGCATGCTATCCCCAGCTCGCTCCACTGCCTTCCACTCACCCACCGCCCACCACACCTCACCACTCACCACCCGGTTCAACCGACCACCACGCCTCACCACTAAACCACAAGATTCACCAACCACCACCACCACTTTCTGGGGGCCTCTCGTCAGATTTGCGATGGAGATGTCTCCTCTGTCATTTATGCGGAGGGAAAATTGATACGACTTAAGGAAAACTTGAGTGGAAGAAAAAATTACCATTCTGTCGAAGATGTTTAGACTAGATAAAATGTTTTCGGAGGACAGAACGGAAGAGATCCTGGTGCTGCTCCCAATCAATCCCGGTGCGAAGATAATGTGTCACATGCCGAGGATGAGAAAGAAGGGGCCCTGTTCCATGCCAGCAAAGGTGCACTCCCTTTACTGCCTCACCATCCACTACTACATCAAGAACCATGCGGAAGACATGAAGTTCTGCTGCTCGTGCAGGAATTGGACCCTCTCGGAATTTGAGTTGTACGACAAGTACTGGGACACGAGGTTGCAGGAAAGGATTCGTGATCCCATCAAAGATAAACCGCCATTGTCTCATAGATCCACCACGCAGAAAAACTTCATCCAGGACCTTGCGCAGCCCCCATCACACACTCCAGCTCCTCCAACTGCTTCCTGATGTCCTTGGTGTTGTTGTTCTTGTCGGTTGGCGTTGTCATCTCCCCTTTTTTCCCGTCTTTTGCCGCTTGATCTCCTTCTTCATCTCCTGAAACTTCTCCAGCTCCACGCACACCACCCTGAATCCGCCTCGGAGATCTCGCCTTCCGTCAGCGCTCAGGAGACGATCGCCAGAATCTGTCCATTTTCGACTCGGCGAGGTTTTTCAGCGCATCATGCTTCCTCATCTTTACCGTGACAAGTTGGCTGAATCCCTTCAGGGCGATTCCCACACTCCCCCAGATCACCACGGCGACCCGTAATGGAAAAAGCACGATCGGCATGGCAAAACTCACCCCTGCCATCACCACGCCTGCCGACAAGAGCACTGCATCCATCCCCTCTGTTGCGTTAATCCCCTCCTGTACTTCTTGTACAGAGATTGCCTTATCTCGATCTCCCGCCGGAAAAATGCCTCAACCTCCACGATCTGCCCCAGTTGAAAGCTCTGTGCCTCTGAGGAGGAGGATTCTCCCGCGTCGGAATCTGCAAATAGATACTACTCATTTTTATTTTAGTGGAAATTATTTTCTTGAATCAATCCACTGACGCTGTGATTTTTTCGACAATGTCGCGACCTCACGCACTTCCACGGTTGGGTGGAGCATCAAGACATTGACACCCTCTAGCGGTGACTGTATGTTAGTCTTGTCCATGCCATTAAGTTTTAATGTCAGGTCCACGTCCAGGTTTTCGCCCAATAATCCGAGCTAGCACCATGTGTCCGGCCGGCTTCAGCTTTCCTTTTTGACAGTCCATCTGAAAGACACACATCGTTTTCCTGGCGTGATCTTCCTCCTCCTCCTCCTCAAGATAGTATCCCCACATCAACATTTTTTCTAAATTCCAATACGATGTGAATTGGGTACGAGTGATTTTCAATTGCCGCCCCGTTCTTACCTTGTATCACCAGACTCACCTGTGCGATGGTTCTGTGCTTCAGCCGGAAAAAATCAGGCTGCTTGTATTTCACATGGAACAGCACTGAAAATTTCGTTTCCAGGTATGGGAGGCTCCAGATAGTGCCCATCTCCTCCTACGTCACTCAGGTGAAAATTCAGGAGCTTCACCGGTCTCAGGTCTACTCCGCAGTACGACTGAACGCTTATGCTCTTGGCCTGCCCTGTCAACCACTGCTCCCTGAATCCAAAAATTTAGTCAGCTCGAGTGGGAGCCACAGCTGATCCCGTGCCTTCATGTACACTTGGATTTTGCACATGTTTTTATCAAACTTCATTCTGTCCATGTGTCAGAGGAGGATGTTTTTGAGGTCTCGATACAGATAATGCCCACGGAAATGTGGATTTCGTCACTCTCACCAGGGCGCCGCGTCTGGACGAGAGCATCCGCACATTTGTCTGAGCGATATTAGGAGCGCAGGCGGAAACCCAGTCTTCGATTGTGGGAAGCGCCGCCACCTCCCTGGACACACAAAAACAATTCCTAGTTCTGTTCAAGGATGTGATAAACAGACTGGTTTATCTCCCCATCGACATTTTGCATTACAAGGCGACTCTGCGTTTTGCGAGGTCGAAGGTCAACTACATTTTCTTCCTGGGCCTCTACATGGGCCCCTCCGATATAACACTGAAGATGGACAGCGGAGTGGAATACGATAAGATCTAGATAACTCCAGTCGGCGCCAAAGTTGAACATCAAGAGCCTGTCGCCTGCAACAAAGCTGGGATCCCTGATGCAAAACACCCCGTGGTAAAACCTGCCCATTGAATCAAGGTGCATGAAGAAGAAAAGATGGCGATAAACGCTGTGTCTCAACTGGCTTTTTTTCTCTTTGTCCAGTTGACGTAGTAAAGCACCGACGATCATCACAGCAAAAACTCATAAATTTTTGCCCGCCCAAAGGGCCACTCCATCATCCGTCGACAGCAACCACGGAATGACCGACCCGAGGATACCCGGCAGCAACATGGCGAACTTGCCCGCCAGCCACTTCAACAGCCTCCCGATCACGTCCAACTGCTTTTTCAACCACTCCTTTACCCTGCCGTCTCCTTGGGTGGAGGAGGAGGATGAGGAGGAAAATCGTCATTGTCTGTTTGACCGCCACCTACAATTGTGCGTACCTCTCACGGGAGTGGATCGGACTCGTCATAAGAAATCCTTGCGGGTGATCGTCATCAACTCCATTGCCAAGAACAATTGCAATCGTTTTGTGGTACACAAACTCAGAGACCGCTGAGCCCAAGACGCTAGTGGAACGATTGTTCGCCTATCAGTACAAAAAGGAGATGAGAGCTTACGAACGGAATAGGGAATGGGTACAACATTTGTCCTTGTTTACTTTTGTTGCTTTGTTCTTCATGTTGAGGCCATTTTTATATCCAGTTTGTCATATTTTAATGTAAATGGAGTTCCGATTACCATTGGTATTTCTTGATCTTTATTTCAATCATTTTTTAAAAATCTGTATTGATTTACATCTTGCATTAGACACTACAACATTTTAAAATGTGAATTAAAATAATGCCTTGAAAGCGAACACAGCAACTTTTACACCCCGTGGTAAAACCTGCCCATTGAATCAAGGTGCATGAAGAAGAAAAGATGGCGATAATCGCCGTGTCTCTACTGGCTTTTTTTCTCTTTGTCCAGTTGACGTAGTAAAGCACCGACGATCATCACAGCTGTACATCTCCTTTCCATAAAGAGCTCGCTTTGATCACTTATGAATATTAATATGAAAAAAGTTTCAACGTTGTGGAGTCAAAGGTCATGGCAGCAGCATTTTCCCTAAAATGGATTTCTTTTGTATACACACGGATTTGTATAATATGAACTAAGGCAATGCATTGAAAGAGAACGCAGTTCCTTGTTTTACACACGCGGGAAAAAAAACATCCATCAGGAATCTAAACGACCTCCGTAGGGCAACACCTTTCGCGCAAAAATGACATAAATGTTAAATGATGATGTCAAAGATGTAGAATAAGAGAATCAAACTGGGGTCTATGGGAGTTTGTTTCTGGTAAAGCGTTTTGGAAACATTGGTAGGTCCTGTGACCAGTTTAGCGAAAGTACCATGGCAACGCATTGATTGATTGGTCGGTCGGTTCCATGATAATTAGGACTAAGACTTAGGATTTGGGATTTGCAACCTTTCGTAAAACGGGCCCATGGACTATAGGTTTTTTTCATGAATATTCATGAGAAACATTGTGTTGCGAGGTTGTGTTATACCATACAAAGGTCATCACTGTAAACTTATTGTGTACCTGGATATTTTCGTTCCTGGATGTTTTCGCGAATGAATATTTTTGCCCTTGGATATTTTCGTTCCTAGATATTTTCGCCACTGGATAGCCTGACAGATATTCAACCAATCTTAAATTTGCTTTTTGAAAGATATATATATATATATATACAATGTATATATGAATGCTTTAGTTATTTAGCTTGTAAATTTTGCGTTCATTTTAAATTTGCCTTCTCATCTAAGGGCAAAAATGATGAAAAATAAATGACAGCGAAAATGTTCAGGTATACGCTTTATAGAAACAATAGAATTAACCCAATAAATGTATATAACTGTCAAATTAGAAATCTCATATTGTCTAGATATGATTAATTAAGTGATATGTTCGATTGTATTAATAGCCCTGAACTAGTGAGATGTTTCATTGCCTATATAGACCTGAATTAGTGAGCTTTTTATTGCCTCTATAGGCCGGAATTAGTGAGATGTTCGTTGTGTATATAGGCTTGAACTAGTGAGAGGTTTCATTGCCTATATAGACCTGAACTAGTGAGATGTTTCATTGCATCTATAGGCCCGAATTAGTGAGATGTTCATTGTGTATATAGGCTTGAACTAGTGAGAGGTTTAATTGCCTATATAGACCTGAACTAGTGAGATGTTTCATTGTCTCTATAGTCCTGAATTAGTGATATGTTTCATTGTGTTTATAGGCCTCAACTAAAGAGCTGATTTATTGTATATATACGTCTGAGCAAGTGAGATGTTTTATTGCCTATATAGACCTAAACTAGTGAGATTTTTCTTTGTATATATAAGCCTGAACTAGTGAGATGTTTCATCATCTATATAGGCCTGAGCTAGTGAGATATTTCATTGTCTATATAGGCTGAACTAGTGAGATGTTTCATTGCCTATATAGACCTGAACTAGTGTGATGTTCGATTGTCTGTAAAGACCTGAACTAGTGAGATGTTTTATTCCATGGATATACCTGAATTTGTGAGCTGTTTCATTGTCTAGATAGTTCTAAAGTATTATGATGTTCCATCGTCTATACAGGCCTGAAATAGTGAGATGTTCCATTGTCTATACAGGCCTGAACTAGTGATATGCCCCATTGTCTGAATATGCCTGAAATAGTGAGATGTTTCACTGTCTATACAGACCTGAAATAGTGAGATGTTCCATTTTCTATACAGGGCTGAAATAGTAAGATGTTCCATTGTCTATACAGGCCTGAACTAGTGAGATGTTTCACTGTCTATACAGACCTGAAATGGTGAGATGTTCCATTTTCTATACAGGGCTGAAATAATAAAATGTTCCATTGTCTATACAGGGCTGAAATAGTGAGATGTTCCATTGTTTATACAGGGCTGAAATAGTGAGATGTTCCATTGTCTATATAGGCCTGAAATAGTGAGATGTTCCATTGTCTATATGGGCCTGAAATAGTGAGATGTTCCACTGTCTATACAGGCCTGGACTAGTGAGCTGTTTCATTGTCTACACAGGCCTGAACTAGTGAGCTGTTTCGTTGTCTATATAGGCCTGAACTAGTGAGCTGTTTCGTTGCCTAGATAGGCCTGAATTATTGAAATGTTCCATCGTCTGAATATCCTGAACTAGTGGGATGTTCCATTGTCTATACAGTTCTGAAATAGTGAGCTGTTTTATTGTTTTTATAGACCTAAAAAATTGAGTTGTTTCATTGTCTGGATATACCTGATCTTGTTACCTGTTTCATTTTGTCTCATTTTTAGGTTAAAAAGCCGCATCGTCTAATCATGTTAGGACTAGTGAGGTTGTCTGGATATTCAACATTATTTAAGGAAGCGAGATCTGCGGTAAAAACGCTACGTTGTCTACAATGGTAGGACTTGTGAGGTCTTATTAATATTTAAGGAAGTGAGATTTTGGGTACAAAAGTTATATCGTAAAAAATGTTGGGACTAGTGATGTTTTCTGGATATTGTGTTGTTGTTTCGTTGTTTCATCGTCCAGATATGTTTCGTGGAAGGGGAGTGGCATATTGCATCCATAGCTGACATATCCAAAGCAGTGACACTTTCTTGATAAGATATACTGGTCGGAGACCAATTTTGGCTATATTTACGACATAGACAGTACTCACGTCACACATTCTTGATAAGACATAAAATAAAACAACAAATAAAACAATAAATAAATAAATATATAAATGAATAAATGAATAGATAAATAAATGAATGAATAAATAATTTGATAAATAAAGATAAACAAAAACATAGGTTGAAATGCCTGAAACCCGAATCTGGTTGAAACAGTACAGAACGCGGAAGTAGCAAATGAACAAATAACATTTTATTAAATATCTATAAATAGTCATATCCAGATATAGCGATTTCCTAGGCCACTAAAGGGGCCTAACTGTGTTAGCCAGAAATGATCTTATTTTGTTGTTGTTGCATTTGATATAAAATAGCTAATAAGAGTTATACACTGGCATACAAATCTTATATTATTTTATATTTTGTGAAAATAAAGTCAGGTCCAGTGTGATGTGCTTATACAAATAACAAGGTTGAATTAATCAATTGCAAGTGAATAATTGCCAAACTGGGTTTCTGAACCAATTTTCAGAAAATATATAGGAATTCAAGTTTTTCTTTAAAGAAAATATTTTGAAAAAACACAGCTAAAGCCCTTGAAGCAAAACTCGTTATAATAATGTGTATTCCGCCTAGTAGCTAATTCGCTTACTTTAAAAGTAAACAAATATATGTCTACGATTTAAGCTGTACACAATGAAAATTTCTTTTCTGATTATTATATTGTCTGATTCACATAATATGGGGGGGGGGAGTAACCACACGATCAACTCTACTCAGTTTCAAGTTAAGACGGGAAATGCGTTTTATTACCGTACATACGATAAAAAGAAGGAAATTTGGCTAAATTAATTTTAATGTTTTACCTAAAATATAACTTCATAAAGGGTTCACAAGACCCCGCCCCGCCAGGTTATATAAAATTGTACTGTAGTAACAGAAAAATGTAAATGTTGGCACGATAATTCATTCACTTCACTTAATAATCACTCATTTTCGTTATATTACTATTCGTTATAAACAATCATATTTCATCTATATCACACACAGTTAACGTACTATTACACCACGAGATCAGCTTTTGTTTGTTTGTTTGTTTGTCTGTTGTCAATATTAAGTAGTGGTGTATGGCAATTAAAGTCATGAACTTTGTAAAACAATTTAATGTCCGTTGCAATACTTTAAATTTATGTAAACACTATGTTTGTTCTTCACTTTCTATTTTGATTTTCTGAATTTCTTCACGGAGTCAATATTTCTTATTAGGTCAGCTGCTTTTTCGCCAATCATGATCACTGGAGCATTTGTGTTTGCTGCAGTTACAAATGGCATAACAGATGCGTCGGCGACACGTAGATTTGCAATTCCTTTGACTCTGAAAATAAGTGAAAGTTAAGCAGAATGTTAGTTATAATCAAAACAACAATAACAACAACGACAATATAGCAAGCAAACAGTTAGATTCATTCTATGTTTTAACCCAAATTTGGTGAAAATTTCAGGACAGAAATTCAGGGACTATTGAAAGAAACATACCGACAGGAAAACGGGTGAAATGGTATGGTATGATAGATGAGCGGTCAAGATTTGTTAAAATGTAAAGGATGCGCTGTCAATCATTTCAGTTGCGATATCACTATCACATTAAACGTATGCTTTGAATTTTGAACACGAAGAATTTGATTGGAAAAGAAATACTGTCGGTTTAGAGTCTGCAACAGGCAAAACTTTTAAGAACAGGTGGAGAATGGTCATGTGCTAAACGCTCGTCTAAACATATGAACAATGGCAACTGTTTCTGATGAATTATAAACAGATGATTCATACTAATACTCATACATTAGAGAGAGAGAGAGAGAGAGTATTGAAATACATACTTTAAACTAGGATCGACTACGGCACTTTTATCTTTCTTGTCACCCATTTTGCAGGTGCTTGTTGGATGGTAATTGGTTAAAGCTAGCTGATGGATAAGGCATTCCCAATATTCATCGGAACCTACAGTATTGCCTTGACAGTCATTATAATGCATGTCTGTCAATTTAGCGTTTAAACTTTTGAATGCCTTTGTTGCTACTAGTTCCTCTACTTTTCTTATTCCTGAAAAATAGGAAGTAAATTTTAGATCATCTGAGCCTCAGGAAAACCTACCAGTATAACTATACTTATCTTCTTTGTCTGTCGGTACATTTTAAAAATATTTTAGTGGTTTAGATGATCAAACAAGGGATGTTGAAATTAACACAATGTTAATGTTAATCTCGGTTCAGTACCATGTGACATATTGAACCGATTCTATTGGTTCTTTTAAATATATTAAATTATTTCAACTAACTACAAAGTTTACACTTTATGACAGAGATCTGATGGTAGGCTAAATGTAAACATGATTTAAACATAAAGGGCCAAAACATAACTGACCAAAAAAAAAAAAAAAAAAAAAATAGCCCTTCATTTTATAACGGACGCAAAGTTAACAGTTTACGGATTTTGGTATTTGATTATGTATGCATTCACATAACTGCCCAAAACCCCTGAACAGGTTAACTTACAAAACAAAAATCAATATCCGTGAATATATTCGAATTCATGTATATTGCTAGTTACTTTTCAATATTTCTTTTTGTTTGAAGGTGAGATTTATACAATTGTATTTGAAAAGTCTGTAGTAATTTTTCAAATAAATATCCGGTTAACTTAAACGTCAAAATTGAAATATTTTTCATTTTGAACCATAAAATATTTCTTTTTATATAAAAATTATAAACATAAATTCAAAGTTATAATACTCAAGACGGTACCGTTTCTGTCAATTAGACTTCATCAGTTGAGCTCCAATTTGAAAAGTATGTTTTTTTCTAAAGATAAAGTGGTGTCATACAGGGCCAAATAATATATCTAAAAGTATAGCCGAAATCCCTCTAAGAGTAACCACTGTGAAAAAATCTTAGCTTAGAAAATTTTCGAATTTAAATGGTGTCAACAGTGCCAAATATTCTATTAGTATAAGATGAACAACTGGTACCGAAATACCAGGTACTAGGTTTATGTATACCCTCGGGGACTCAAACGGTATACCAGCAGTGGCTTTTTTGTCCGGTATCGGTTTTTTCTATTACACGCCAAATACTGTATCCTTACACATAACACGTGGTGTGCTCTTTGATAGTTTATGTGATTAGGTTTGTACGTTTAATCGTCAATAAAGTAACATGTATTGGTGCTTAATCGTTTTAGGAATGCACTTTAAGCTACACAAAAGAAGGAAAACATAACTTGAAAATTAATTCGAGTGTTTGGAATGGTTTTCGACGAGGTTGCATTTACGGTTTCTAGAAAAATTGTTACCGAGCAATTCATAGCTAACTTGGTCGGAGCAAGTGGTCAGTATTTTCCGTGAAAATTTGGTATAGACCCTTTCACGTCCGACTTCCGAGTGGTAACAAGAAGTTTCGTACATAACACAAATCATACACAATGAAATGCAAATTGTTTACAGGAACGATTAGTAAATAAACAACAAAAAACACTTTAGACCCGGGACCTTCACGTGCACTGGGCCACAGCCACTAGACACAGGAGCTCTACAAGAAGGCCCCTCCCATCTGGGAGCCAAGGGCCGACCAACTAATGGAGAATATAACCCCAAACCGACCAATGCCACCGCCAGAACTACTGTTCAAGCCTACTCCATAGGAGCGAGAACGTGTAACAAATTCCGTCATGGCTGCACGTTAGACACAAGGAGGGTCTCCGGAGCTACATGGGTAGTTCCGTCGTGTGGCAGCTTTGAGTAGTCACGCCGCACGTTAAATCACCTCTGGCTGACAAGAAACTCACCTCTCACTAGGGACTTGATATCATCCTCGTGTTCCAAGTACCTAGGATCAATTAATGGGAAATCAAAAGGGTCTGTTGAAACCAAACGAATAGTGCCTATACTTTTTGGATGTTGAGGTGCCATCACACCGATGGTAAAGCGTGTTGCCTTTTCCTTTTGAGTAGATACCTCTCTTTCCAGCTCTTGTTTTGCCTGTTATACAGAAATACATATATCGATATAAAAATACTGTAAACCTGTTAAACGAAGTGACATATATCAATTGTTAATGGAAATAAAAATATCGTACACGAAATATCATAATTATATCATAATTATATCGATATAGAAATATCGTAACCATGACACACGAAATGATATAATTATGTCGATACAGAAATATCGTAAACCTGTTACACTAAGTGATATATATCGATTGTAAATGATTATAAAAATGTCGTACAAGTGACAAAATTATATTGATATAGAAATATCGCGACCATGACACACAAAATGACATAATAATATTGAAATAGAAATATCGTAAAAATGTTACACTAAGTGATGTATATCGATTGTAAATGAGTATAAAGTTATCATACACAAAATATCATAATTATATCATAATTATATCGATATAGAAATATCGTAAATGTCACACACGAAATGACATATCGATTGTAAAAGATTATAAAAACACGATATGACAAAATTATATCGATATAAAAACATCGTAAACGTGACACGAAATGGCATATCCATATAAAAATATCGTAAACATGTTACACTATACATCATATATTGATTGTAAATGAATATAATAATATATATGATATACACGAAATTACAGATTACAAATGAATATGTAGATATTGTAAACCTGTTAAACGGGAGTACATATACCGATTATACAAAAAATAAAAGAATAAAAAAATCAAAGAATAAAAATTACGTGATCTGTCTTATTTGCCCAACGCATGACATATTCTGTGTTTTCGTAAGTCAGAGTTATCTCCCATTTGAGCAGGTATCGATTGTCACGTCATATAAAACGTCGTTTTCTCACAAACATATGACGTTACAATTGATAACTTTTCTCATTTACGCAGAAACAAATGACATCAAAATCGATACCTGCTGACAATGGAGATAACTCTGACCAACGAATATACTTAATATTAGTCATTTATGAATATGGAATAGAAACAATATTTTACTTTTGAATACATATTTAGTTCTGAAATATTTTACAGATATATTTCAAAATATCAACTTTTACATGAAAGAAAATCAGTAATTCATAAAAACATTGGGACGATAAATACCTTTACAAGATTATCTGAATTACGTCATTCATTTATTGATTGGATACGGGAAATTTCACGTGCAAAACATTACATTATTATAAACAAGACTACTCTTGGGCTAACCGTAGAACATTCGACATGCGAGTGGAAGGACCAGGGTTTAATACTTAAAACATTAAGTAATATGTCTCTACGAAGCGTTGTAAAATACGGAACTGTGGAAGACCAAAGGCCGAGATCCTCAAAACGCCCTGCATAAGTCACGTGACTTTCGGATGAGAACTAAAAAAACAAGGTTAAATATCGCCGCAGTTGTGGCACGTAAAAGAACGTAAATGTATTGGCGTCACTCATTAGCACAGATCAAAACTGACAACACTTGACCTAAAGTTGGTGTCAACTGAAAAAAAGAATCAAAATTTTTTTGACGCAATGTAAAAGAACAAATAAACAAACAAAACGAAATGATATGAAATGATTTGCTTTTGTTATAAAAATACCTCGGACTTGTGGAGTTGCAGGAAAGCAAATCTCTTGGAATATGTGATATCGATGCTGTGGAGCTGAAACTGGACGTCGGGAGATGCGTCTTGGGATTTAGGATCTGTCCGGAAGAAAGCAGCCGCCTCCCTCATTCCAGGAAGTGATAAATAACCTAGATAAGACAACTGCTATATAGAACGTGATATCAATCAATCAATCAAGACAAAACATAAAAAAGATGTTATAGATGGCGGGTCAAGAAATTTCATACAGAATATTGTTATCATGTTATCTGTCATACTGTTAAACATACAACATCTATCATTGCCGTTTTGAAGTCTGCATCCCCAAAAAACCAAAAAAAAAAAAAAAAAAACCAAAAAACAAAAAACCAAAAAACCAAAATCAAACAAAAAAAAAAAAAAAAAAAAAAAAAAAAAAAAAACATTAAAGAAAATGGAATTTAATTGTCACAGCATATTTTTCATTACATCCACAGGCATTTCACCGTTCTGTTTATTTTTGCAGTGTGTTCCGCTATACAAAATACGGCCCTCGACTATTGACCGTGAAGTCGTTAGTTCGAGTCCAGGCGGCAGGTACTTTCCTGTTCTTCGGACTCAGACAGTACAAACCGACGTCTCATGTCACAGTAGATATAGAGCCATTAAAGGACCCGTCACTGCTCAATGGCCATAAGTGCCGAGGATAGGCCAAAATCTGAAGCCCTTCATCAGCATTTTGTGACGTCTCCAGATGAGTGAAAGGTTCTTGAGTGGGAGGTTAAACAACAATAAACATAATTCTTTGGCTTGACACAGGACCTCTAATAATTATTAAAGCCAGAATTAAAAAAAAATAAACGTTGATTTTCAATTTTAGGAAGTGGTTAACCATTTACACCCTATAAGCCATAATAGACTTGTCTAAACAATGGAAAAGAGCATGTCATCTAAATACTTAGTGTTGAAAGCGTTAAGAGATATAGGGGAGAAAAGTACTGTATAGTTGTTTAACTTCAAGGGGAGAAAACTCATTCTAGGGTATTAGATTTCCCGCAAGATAGGATATGAATTCTGATACTTCATCAATGTAAGGTATCATATTCAGGGGTATTGAATTTCACAGAATATTCTATGACCGCGAATATAGCGAAATTAAATTCCCTGCGAATAAAAGCAACTATATAGTAATATTAAATAACAAAAGATAATCAATTTTATTTTTGACGACATCGTTAATCGCTTTACCCGTTTTAAAGAAAAAATACTGTATCTGTGGCCACCATCCGTATATCCAATCAGATGAACTGTACGGCTTGTCAATATCAACCATCATCGGGAACATCAAGTGGTCCTGTAAATTTTCACCAACAGGCAGGTCTGCGTGTACAGTAATCTGAAGTGTTGATGCAAAGATATCTATAATAGCAAAATCATTGACAAAAGAAATAACTCAAAAGTTCGGAATGATTTTTTTTTTCATAAGACGTATATTTTCCTCTTTTGCTTCATTTTTTGGATTCGACTATTGACTTAATGCGTAAGTGACTGTTCGACAGAGGACGTGCACTCCTTCTCCTAGGCACCGGGATTCGTTTTATCTAGACGTCGTAAGTCCTAAGTCGTAAGTTACAAGTTATCTGATCTTAGGACCGTTTTATCAATCCTAAGTCAAGTCACGTTAAGTCAAGTCTTAAGGTATTTTGCATCTTAAAATTTTATAAATAGTTTTACCTGATTTACAAAGACAACTATGACACATACATAAACAACTCAGGTCTATGTGCAGCCTCTGGGTAGTTATAAAAGTCCTCCTATCTCTTTGGACGTGTGTCGTAAATCTACTACTAGGTTTATGCATACCCTCGGGGACTCAAGCGGTCCACCAGTAGTGTCAACGACCTAGTGGTTATAAATATTATAAACATAATACCAAAGCTATTATGCTCAAGACGACATCGTTTCTGTCAATTAGACTTCATCAGTTGAGCTCCAATTTGAAAAGTACGTGTATTTTCCAAAGAGAAAGTGGTATCATACAAGGCCCAATAATATCTATAAAAATATAGCCGAAATCTGTCTAAGAGTAACCACTGTAAAAAAAAATGACTATCTTAGCTTTAGAAAATTTTCGAATTTAATGGTGTTATCAGTGCCAAATCTAAGATTTAGGACCTTTCGCAGTACAGTGCCCACTTATCTTTAATGGATGTTTCAGAGGGTCGGATATGTTCTTTTGACTTCCGTGTGGTTAACAGTAACTGTTACTATATGGTGTCTTTCTTTCTCGTCTTTCTATCGAACTTTCTTACATTCCTTCTTTCTGTCTTGTTGAACACTTATCTCTTAGTCATATTTACGTTACTTTAATTATGTGTTAATTATGTGTTCATTTCTTTTATCTTATTGCTTCATTTTGTTAAAATTACATTGAATATGGCAATTAGGAAAATATCCTTCACACGCATGCATGTCGTAATCTGTCGCAAAGGCGTAAATACATATAAAGACGTAGCCATGGTTACGTGATGTGAGCGGATGGATATTTTGTGACACTGCTGGCCACATGTCGATAAAATAATGAGAAATAAAACGCAGTAAAGACAGGTTTTCATTGTTGGTTATAATTTTGTAATGTTGAAATGTTTTGCCTCCAAGACATCAACTTGAAACATTATTGAGTATGAACATAAAGCATAAAATATAAAAAAAAAAATTAAAAAAAATGGTACTTACGCCAAGCTCTTCAAGATGTTTCCGTGGTCCGACGCCTGATAACATGAGGATCTGGGGAGACCCAATAGCACCCGCCGATACAACTATTTCCTTCTTTGCATTAGCAGATACTTTTATGCCGTTATGAATAAAGTTCACGCCGGTGGCTTTTTTCTTTTCGATGTTTATCTGAAATATTTCAGTAGATTTTAACACATTCAATCTTCTAACACGTCGGAACTTTTATTGTTGCGACACAATATCACACATCAAATTTAAAGCAATCTTTTGCCACTCTAGATACTTTTTAGTCTTATACATGTTGGAGTACTTGTTAAGGGTTAATTAATGTCTCTCACCTGGTAACTGGGTTCTCTCCGCCATTGAAAATTTGTAAATGTGGCGCTAAACACTATTTATTGTTTTTTTAAAAAAAAATCTAAATTTGAAAAAAAATTCTCCTTATTTGACTTTGATATGATTTTTTGATGCTACTTATCATATTAGGGGGCCTCCGTGGCCTCATAGTGGTTAGAGCATTGCGCTTCAAATTACAAGGCCTCTCACCTCTGGTCGAATGCCGCTAGGGTCATTTCGAATTAAGTGGGACAGATTGCCAGTTTTCTTGCGGAAGCTCGGTGGTTTTTACCCGGGTAATCGGGGTTTCTCCTCCACTAATAAAAACTGGACGCCATCATATGACTGAAAGATTGTTGAGTATGGCGTAAAACAAAAAAATCAAATCAAATCAAAATTGATTCCATGTTGGGTATAAAACAACAATAAACAAACAAACATACTAACACAAACTGGGCAGTTCCAAAAGTCATATTAACTTGTGCGATAATTTGAAAACAAAACTATGTTTATGTTAAAATTTTGTTTTGAAAACAACCCAACATATTATGTTTCAAGCAGCAGATGTGTCAAGCTTATTAACTTGAAAAGTTTCAATATATCCAGGCGTTTGTTGTTTACAGAAACAGACATCAAAGTTTATTAGCCACAAATATATTTTGAAACACTCCCGGCCTTTGCTGTTTACAGTAGCAGACATCAAAAGTTTATAAGACACACATATATTTTGAAACACTCCCGGCAAAAACTACCTTAGTGACGTGTGAGTTTACAGATACGTGTAGGTTGTTCCGCTTTGACGCTTCTATGAGGAAACTTCTTGCTGTACTGGACCGGAGACCGTCTCCGGTGAAACTCTGAAGCTTACAGAATCCTTATGAAATAGAAACAAACATCTGAAGGAAAGCAGTAATAAGAGTTATGAAATAAGAATTGTTTTCTCAAAATCGGAGACAAACTATGATTTGTGATATACAGCCAGGCTCTCTAAGAAGCTCTAAATACTTTTATAACCTTTTCAACCCTATAGACAACATTACTCTGGCCATAAACAATAGAAAGAGCATACCATTAAGATATTCAGGGGTGGAAGGGTTAGGTATGTGAAAATGCCGTGATATTAAGATGTATCCGGTACAAGTCGGATCTGATATTGAATCAATTAAAGATCTACAAATTCTGACCCGTGGTTTGGAATGACGCTGTTGCCGTTATTATGCTACGCCTGTCTCTTTATTTTGAATGGTGTTTTACGCCAGACTAAACAATGGAATCATCCATGTACCACGTGATACCCGATAACGTTTGTGCGGGACTATTGTTTCTATTAGTGATAAAATGAATCGATATCAAAAAGACGATATCCCGCGGTAACTTCATTTAAACGGGAAAATAACGTATAGTTAGGCTAAATCACCATTGGAGATACTAGTGCCTCACAAACGTTATCGGTTATTACGTGGTGCAGGAATTCGTCCCATTACTCAGTGATGTGGTGGCGGCCGGTTTACATTATACCTGGAAAGAGACCACCGGCCATCATCCAGTAAGCAGACAAAATGTCTTTCAAAACTTTGCTTAAGTTCCGGCGGGGCGCGTAAGTCCGCTGACCGGAAGTGAACAAACTCATTGTGAAAAACGCGATGCTCTAACCACTTAATTACGGAGGCCCCTCGAGGAAAGATGAAAATACTCATGTGCAGCGAGTGAAAGTTTCTCTCACTCAGACAAAACAACGCTATGCAATCACCAATAATTTGTTTACACGAACGTATTGCTGACCTCGATTCTAATGATGAATGCTTTATAAAGGTAAAAAACAGTTACATCTCTTTAAAAATTATCACATATGATTGAGTTCCGGAAGTCGAACTTAAGTACTCTCGCTTGCGAGTCAACTGCTGATAACTGGTATTGATGGTTAAAGTTGTTGACGTTCCAAGCGATGTTGGGGGGGGGGGGGGCAAAATACTCGTTCACAATGAAATGACTCATCACCTATTACGGATCAACAGTATACTCGCCTTTCGTGGTTACACAAAGACCACCTCAAGTCAAAGATTAGTAAAAAAAAAAATAATAATCAACATACACTCGCGTGGCAGAAAGGTTTAATCGCATGATAAAAGGGTTAACTCGCACGACAGTAGGGTCGACTCGCGGATCGAAAATCTTAAACTCAATTGACAGAAGCAGGATGTCAACAATAGTGTCACAATTTCGCCCGTGCTAAAAATATCAATTGATAACGAGGCTGGGGGTGTATTGAGTGTTTCTGCTCGCAGTTGTTATCTACGTTAAACAACATGCTAAGCTATTCACTCGCCGGGTTATGGGCTATGACGTGCACGGATCTTTACTTTCTGAGGTTGATGGCATGACTGAATTTCTACATGTATATACGTCTTTTAAGTTCCGAAGGGACACTGAATTTCTACATGTATATAACGTCTTTTAAGTTCCGAAAGGACACTGAAAGTCTAACTTCCTGTTGCGCAACACCCCCTACACAGCTCTTAAAATATTTCAGATAGGGAAGATAAATCTACATTAAAATCATATGGCTGGAAGAAATGTGTCAAAACTTGAATCATATACAATATAGATAATACAATATAGATAAAACCTGTCTTCAATATAAAAAGTTGTAGGTAATTTCGACAGTTTACTGAATTACATTTTTGTTCACCGTTTTTTTCGCCTATTTACTACATTCGATTCGATTAAAAACTAGCAGTCAATAAACCTAGGCCTAAGTCTAAATACAACAAACGTAATCTTGTGGTTTTTTTTTCAAAGACCTTACGGTAGAGAGCCGGCCTGGCTCAGTCGGTAGCGCACTCGACTCTGTACCGTGAGGTCGTGAGTTCACGTCCCTTGTCTTTTGGATGAAACAGTAAAACTTGAGGTCCAGTGTCACAGTAGGTGTTGGTACGTTTTAGAACCCTCACTGCTCATTGGCTGTAAGTACCGAGCCTAGGCTAAAATTTGATGCCCTTCACCAGCATTTAGTTACGTCTCCATATGAGTGAAATATTCTTGAGTGGGACGTTAAACAACAATAAACCAACAAACCAACCAAACGAATGGTAAATTATGTTTTATCCGAGACTGGTTTCATCCTTAATTCGTATAAATATCTTATATTGTCTACCTGATTGAGATATGGCGACATCCCAACTGAATAGATTCCGTGTCCTCCCTGCTTTGTGACAAAGTCGATATCAAATGTGACACGCAAAATCTGATATCAAGTTATTTTAGGAATGTTTACAAACTATTACAAGCCGATTTTGAAGAAAATTCAGCTGAGGAAGTTTCAGCGTCATTCAAAGTTGAGGAAATCATACCAGATATGAGGCCCGATTTCATTCTAAAATACGCCCCAAAATAAAAAGGAGATCATACCATAGCCATGTGTCCTACATATGAAAATCCTGAAATCTTGTGAGATTGGGCCAAAATTGACCCTTTTTACCGTGCTCATTTCAAATGTTTAATAAACCAACAATGCGAGGCCAAGCACTGGCACAACAATACTCAAGAATTACTTTAAAACTCTGAAAATTGTATAAATCTCGCTATGTTTATCGCGTTTAGACGGTTTTACACCCTAAGCCTCGTTATCGAGTTATTTCGGTGTATTCTAAACTCCGGACTATGTCCGAGCATAATGAAAAGGCTCTACTGGACTAACATTGCACTATGCACACTCCTGGAAAGAGTCCATACCTTCTTGCTCTCCATTGTTGCCATTACAATCATGTTGTTTGTAGCCTATCTGTTTTCCGGCTTCGAGGAAAACGTTAGCGATTGGCGTCATTGATTCCTCAGATATTTTCAACGGGCCATTTTTGTTGTGGTATTCTGCAAATTGAAAATGATAAATTTTTACAAATTAAGGCGAGAATAATTTCGTGATAAAAGAAATTATTTTACGAGTTAGCCATTATTTTATATTTGATTCCATTTATTTTATATTTGATTCTTATTGGTTTGAGGAAGAAACCTGGGTTACCCGGGTAAATAGATACAAATCCCAAACACGGACCTCTCCTCAAGAAAAATGGCAATCTTTCACCAGGCAACTCAACATTTCACTTAGTGAAACAGAGTAGTCGCAAACAAGACTAATTCGTATATGAAATCTTCAAATGACCTTAGACAAAACGTCGTCGATATATCTAAATGTCAAATTAAAAAGACACCGCTAGCTTTTTCTTCTTTTGATTCAGCAGTTTCTGAATGAAGTCTGCTTCGTATGAATAAAGGAACAGGTCGGCCAATAAAGGAGCACAATTGGTTCCCATGGGAATGCCGACAGTTTGTTGAAAGACCACGTCTCCGAACATTACAAATATATTGTCTATTAGAAATTCCAGCATGTTTTTTATATCAACTTCAGTATATTTATGTGTAGAATCAGAGTGGTGTTTGACAAAATAAGTATCCTGATAGCCAATCACTAAATATTTAAATTTTCGGGTACCACCTTTAGTGAAAAAGCAGTTGTCTATGATGCTGAAAAGTCTTTCTTTTAATTTTTCATGAGGAATAGTAGTGTAAAGAGTAGAGAAGTCATAAGTTTTGATGCTGTGAATTCGGGAAAAATTGTGTGCCTTCAATTTTTTTAAAAGCTGTTTAGAATTTTTAAGTATCCACATCTGATTTACACCGCTTCTGGAATAAGCAACTGTACAGTATTGTTGAAGTTTCTCCTTAACGGCTGTCAATATCTTGGTAAGGAGTAAAGATAAAAGGTTTGGTAGAACATTTGCTGGATCCTGCTATGTATCTTTGCTTATATGGGGTTTTATGAAGTTTAGGTATCCAATATAAATATGGCAGCTCGAAATCGGTACCCGATGTAGGTATATCGGTCCTTTGAAAGTGAGCTACGTGTATATGTAGGATTACCAGAATTCATATTAAACCCAAGTTCTTCTAATAAACAATTATAGTAATGCGCCTTACAAATAAAAACTATATTATTTGAGGCTTTGTCTGCTGGTACCAGTACATATTGGTCATGCAACCTATCCAGTTCAGTAACTACTTCTGGATCATTAAACACAGAGGGATAACGTATCTAATATTCACCTAGAAAATGTCAGTAATATAGAGAGGTCACCAGCTAAAGTTAATTCTTTAAATACTTTTTATAGTAACAGCGGCCATCTTGGATTTAGGACGGGAGATACAGTAAATTAAAATACCTATCGTGACACTTACTTCCGACTTTTCTTGATTTTTGAGTTTCGAAAATTAACATAATTCTGATTAGTGAACCAGTGTTGGATTTTGATTTTTGATTTGATATTTTGTTTACGCTATACTCAACAATCTTTCAGTCATATGATGGCGTCAAGTTTTTATTGATGGAGGAGAAACCTGGGTTACCCGGGTAAAGACCACCGACCTTCCTCAAGAAAAATGGCAATCTTTCCCACTTAATTCGAAATGACCTTAGCGGGATTCGAACCAGAGGTGAGAGTACCAGTGTTGGAAGATTGTTAACTCTTTCACCTCTGGATATTTGAGTGCTATGCTCATTTCTATTGTTTAAGGCCAGTCAATTATGGTTTGTCTCGTTCCAACTTGTCTAAGAGTATCCAGTGAGGAAAAAGACGTTCATCCCGTGAAGCTACGAGTATCCAGAGATGAAAAAGACGTTCATCCCGTGAAGCTACGAGTATCCAGTGAGAAAAAAGACGTTCATCCCGTGAAGCTTGCCATTACCGACAAATGAGTAGAATCTTCCGGTTACATCCGGTCATCAACAGGTTACTGTACCCCGCCAATTTAGTGGATTGGACTATGGCATGTCATAATTTTAAGTTATTTTAAATAGATAAACTATAATCAGGTCAAAGATCATTTACCTGAGTCGCTGTAATCCGAGGTTTGTAGTCCCTCTGATTTGAGGAAATATGGTAAGACACTGTCATAATCCCATCCAGTAGCACCAAGTTCCGCCCACTTGTCAAAATCGCCACGCCCACCTCTCATATATACCAAGCTATTTATAGTGCTAGTCCCGCCCAGAGTTCTTCCTCGTGGCCAGAAACTTCGCTGAAAGTAGACATACAAACACATACACATACATGTATACATTCATACAAACATACACACAGAGAGATATATCAAAAGTACATATATAGTAAAACTAGCATAAAAGGGTCATTTTCCATTTTGTTATAAGGGCAGTTCGTTATACAGTTATAGAATGGTAACAACGCAATTCGTCAAGACCAAAATCACTCTAAATTCAGCCTAAACATGATCTTTCCAAGGAGGAAAGGAACTTTCCTGTGAAGTAAAACGAAAACAATTTTTCTCACTTAAAATTTACACAGCTTATTCAGTCAAGATCGGGCCTACTTATACTTGGTGAAGAAGTAAACAATTTACTTTTGTTCTAATGATATTGATCACTTCGTTATTATATTATAAGATACATTGGGGCATACAAATTGGTTTGTTTGTCCAGGTCAAGCACATGTGGAGTAAATTTTCAGAATTAAAGTCTACAGACAAGAAAAACTTGAAGCGACAGAAGAAGTAGAATTTTCTTTTTGAAGAATTTGAAGTATTCTGCTTCAAGTTAATTTTATGTATAATTAATTCTGTTTTTACTCTATGTTATTTAAGGGAGGTGTATTCTTTTTTTTTATATAATTATTGCATTATGTTTTCACTATTGATGCCAGTATTTTGCATATAAACAACGCAAAGTATGTTTCGTTTCAGTGTTTCACTAAAGAAATTTTCTCACAGATTTAATTATAATTTTGATGATAATTTTATTACAATACTGTACCTTTTTAGAGGTTTTTCATGAAAGTGGAAAATACTGAAAATTACTTTAAACATTCCATATGTTTGTAACAAAAAAGAATCTGTAAACATCTCCCAAATAAAAAGAAACCGAGGAAACATCAAAGGATTGGCTGTGTTTTGGTGTAAACAGAAAAAGGAGGGAGGAAAGAAAGAAAGGAAAGAAGAAAAGGAGAAAGTGTCAGATGATATCGACGATAATCATGATGATGAATGTTGAAAGTGAACATAGATATACGAACAATTAGTCAATTATTAATCACATATTGAAAAGTGAAAAATAATTATTGTAAAATTTAATCAATATTAAATTTTGAACTCAAGTTGATCTGACTTTTATTCGGAGATTTTACAAAACAGCTGATACATGAGGCGTTATTGCATTTATAAGCTGTATTTCCAATGTTACCACCACCTTAGATTAAATATTGGACCACTGAATAGTATGGAATTTTGGAATGCTTAACAAGTGTTGTGCCATTTCATAATTAATATTTATTGGTTCTGCATATCATATTCAAGACTAATGTTGAACTAACGTCAGACATAATGCTAGCCAACATTGGTGTAATATTCATATTGGGCCATCGCAGTATCAACCTTGACTTTCGGTAAATATAACATTGTTATCAGTGCAAAGTGGGCCAACCTTAGCCCAAAATGTTGTTTCTAACTTTGACTCAACCTTCCTCACTCAATGTATGTTACGTTAGGCCAGCGTAAAAACAACATAGGGCGATATTTTGGCCCAATGTAGTCATGCAATCTGGGATATTGTGACGTCATAGTAATTAACGTCAGAATTTTGTGACGCTAAATGGGAAAAGTAACCTTGCTTTGTTTAATACGTCATCAGTTTCAGAAAGGGGTAATGGATTACAGCGTGGTGATCCGGAAAGTCAGATCATACAAAGTATAATAGAACGGATTATTGATAGGTATATAATAAGATATTGGATCATCTACAGTGACAAAGATCAGGGGAGATAACTCCTTTATCAAAGCTTGCAAATGGTTACTATTTCGTAAATATTTTGATATTGGCAACTAAGTAGATATTGCCTTTAAGTGTAAGAAACATATGGTAGTATTTTAATCCCCAAAAAGAAAGATTTTTAACCTAACACGTCGTTTACAATATGTAAATGATTTGGCAAAATGTAATATTATAATATATTATAATAATGTCGATATCAATAATCACAATAATTATAAAAATAAAAACAGCAATAATTATAATTGTGAAAACAACAGCATATTATTATTATTTTTATTATTATTATTATTATTATTATTATTATTATTAGGGCTTTATTATTATTATTATTATTATTATTATTATTATTATTATTATATTAGTAATATTATATAGTAATATGATAGTAAATGAATAAATATGAAAATAAATTATTAATAATTGGATTATATTTCAAAAAAATATATATATTTTTTATATTTCGTCTTATGTTAACACAGGGAATTTCATTGATTTATTAAGAAATATAACACTGGTTGATTGTCGTAACTTACATGATCTTTGAAGGCTTGTGCCGCTTTGTTTTGAGGAATGGTGTGATATTTCCAATCCGCATGTGACATAACAGCTTTATCTGTGTAACCTGGGATGTCAAATATATAGTTGCCGATATCATTACCTCCCGCCTCCAATAACAAAACAGTGACATCAGGATCTTCTGTTAAACGGTTGGCTAAGACACAACCCGCTGAACCGGCACCAACTGTAAATAACACACAGATACATAGAACCATACAACACCAGGTTATTCTCTCTCTCTCTCTCTCTCTCTCTCTCTCTCTCTCTCTCTCTCTCTCTCTCTCTCTCTCTCCAAACCATCCCACTGTATTGCTGTTGTTGTTTGTTTATAGTTGTTTAACTTCTCACTCAAGAATATTTCACTCATACGGAGATGTCACCAAGTGCCGGTGAAGGACTTCACATTTTGGCCTATGCTAGACACTTACGGACATTGAGCAGTGATGTTTCTTTAACGTGCCGTCACCTACTGTGACACGTGACCTCAGTTTTTAATGTGAGTTTTGTTGTCTCATCTGAAGGACAGAAAAACAACCTGCCGCTTGATGGATTCGAACCCAAGACCTGACAATTAAGTGTTGAGCACACTACCGATTGTGCTAGACCAGCTCTCTTCGACATAGCTATACGTATTGACTTACCTATTATGTAATCATAGCTAGCATTTAATTTTTCAGTAACAGCCACTGTAGGGATATCGAATTTATACTGATACAATTGTAACGTTATCCATGACACCAGAACTATCAGGCCCACTTGCTTCAGCAGATCGGCCATTGTGTTTCTGTAAAATAAACAAAACAACGGTCGTGGCAAAAATAAACAAAATATATAAATCGATTTGATGAAAAAAATTCGCCGTCCTGTATAATGCATCTGCATTAACGACATTTTTCAAATTTTATAAAATTTCAAATGATTTTCCGATTTTGCAATTTACATTCAATGTCCTTCAGATTGAGGTCAGTATTCTAGTTTTGTCAATTTTCTCTCATGTACCGTACTTTTCTCACATGTATCATTATGTTCTATGTATTATCTTCAGATAATACAATTTGTCTTGAAAATATGGTTTGTGGGTTATCTGTTGGAGGATTGGGAAGTTTTTATTGTTTGCTCGTGTATATATATATATATATATATATATATATATATATATATATATATATATATATATATATATATATATATATATATATATATAATATATATATAATATAATATAAACATAATACCAAAGTTATAATGCTCAAGACGATATCGTTTCTGTCAGTTAGACTTCATCCGATTAGCTCCAATTTAAAAAGTATGTGTATTTTCTAAAGAGAAAGTGGTATCATACAAGGCCAAATAATGACTGCTAATGGTTTTCCATAAACGGTATGTGTCAGAAAATGTACCGCTATTGCTGGTAGTTTCATGTAAACCATACTTTTCAGAAAATGTATCATGGTTACCTGCACGTGATTACAAACGTATCGATACTCTCATGCTTGCCTTTATGTGTCAGAAATGTATCGTTATTGTTGATGGTTGTCTATAAATTGCACGTGATTACAAACGTGCTTGCCTTTATGTGTCAGAAATGTATCGTTATTGTTGATGGTTGTCTATACACTGTACGTGTCTTTTAAATGTACCATTACTGCAAACCTGTACAAGTTAGAAAATGTATTGTTGCTGTTAATGATTACGTATCAAATTTACGTTTCAGAAAATATATCTTTAATGCTAATGGTTGCCTATACGTACCAGAAAATGTATCTAAAATGCTAATGGTTGCCTCTACGTGTCAGAAAATGTATCTATAATGCTAATGGTTGCCTATACGTGTCAGATAATATATCAATAATGCTAATGGTTGCATATACGTGTCAGAAAATATATCTATAACGCCAATGGTTGCCTATACGTGTCGATAATATATAATGCTAATGGTTGCCTATACGTGTCAGATAATATATCTATAATGCTAATGGTTGCCTATACGTGTCAGATAATATATCTATAATGCCAATGGTTGCCTATACGTGTCAGAAAATGTATCTATAATGCTAATGGTTGCCTATACGTGTCAGAAAATGTATCCATAGTGCTAATGGTTGCCTATACGTGCCAGAAAATACTTCTATAATGCCAATGGTTGCCTATACGTGCCAGAAAATACATCTATAATGCTAATGGTTGCCTATACGTGTCAGAAAATATATCGTTACCACACAGAACATACACGACCCATGTTATCATATCTGTGGTCCAAATACATAGATATAGCTCTATCGCCATGCATATGGACATTTCCGTTTACAGAGTGGGTAAGACGATACGTTATAGGAAATGGATGTTGTACAACCCCATTTGTACATAGCTAGGACACACACAAATTTTGTAGGCTCATGTCATTTTTCTAGTTCAACGATCATAGGTTCGTATGTAAGGTTCGTATGAACGACTCCTTCTCGCCTTAGGAACTCAATGGAACTCATTTTGTATGATTTGACAGTATTTCAGAGATGATGATGATTGTGATGATGATAATGATGATGCTAATAATAATAAAAATAATAATAATAATAATAATAATAATAATAATAATAATAATAATAATAATAATAATAATTATAATAATAATAATAATAATAATAATAATGATGATGCTGATGATGATGATAATAATATTTTAAACATCATAGAAATTTCCGATTGATGTGTGTCAGTCCATTGTACAGGTAAAAATTTGCGGTACTTCACCAGAGGGTATTTCCATAGACTAATAGACTGTATAGTTGTTTTTATTCGCAAGGGATTTAATTTCGCTATATTTGCGGTTAAAGAAAATCCCGTGAAATTAAATACTCGTGAATATGATACCTTACACTTTTGATGTATGAGAAAAATTCTTAGCAGGGTGTAAAAAAAACCTAAAAATATCAAGTTTGTACGAGATGCATGTACAGAGCATGACCATTTTTAAAGTGATATTTTAAAGAATTTCATACTCTTTATTACCAAAATATTTTTACGTCCTTTTATGGATTATGACGAAGAAACAACAACATGTTAATATCACGACCATAGTGGTGGATAACAGGTTCTGTTAGTATCTAGAACGACTTCGGTATGTTCAAAGCAATGGTACCAAAACGTACCTCGACGCGAAAATCAAATAAAATTTTGATGCTTAAATAATCTGCAGAACATATGTACAAATGCTACAATAGGACATTGACATGAAACACGGGAACCGTTAAATTCCAAGTTTTTGATATACAAATGAACGAATACCGAAATATTAAACGTCAATCGGTTCAGAAAAAAAGCCTGGGGAATGAACGACAAGAAGGGCGGTGAGAAAGCCAGCAGCGGAACATATACTATCAGTAACATATATTATGCAACCTTCTATCTACGTTAATAAATTATCTAATATTCCTTGAGAAATTGTACTTACTCTTACTTTCAAATCCAAGTCGGTTGCGAAATTGGAAAAGACTGATAAACTCAAGATAACGATGAACTTTGATACTTGACCTCGAGGTCAATTTATTGCAACGTTTGAATAATATGAACAAACATGACATCGAGAATCGCTAGTATTTCTTTATGTGGCAGGGGACGCTGAGTCCTTCCGGGCACCTGGTCCTATCCTTTTTGGAATTTGCAATTATTCTTCATGTTGAGACCATTTACAATTTCTAATTTGTTATATTCTAATGGAGTTGAGTCTCGATTCGTCATTTTACATATAAATATAAGGACTATATTTTTGTGGAAAAGTATCTTCACTCTAGGTAGTTTGGTTTTTGTATTCATTCTATGGGGTTACATGACCACGTGTCCTCCTAGTACTTCTTTCTAGACTTTCTTACTAAATTACATTTTATTTAGACTTTGAGAAGAGTGTTCTGTAATTAAGGTGGTTAGTTTTTGTTTGTTTATTTATTGTTGTTTAACGCCCACCTCAACAATATTTCACTAATATGGAGACGTCACCAGATGCCGGTGAAGGGCTTCAAATTTTGGCCTATGCTTGGCACTAACGGCCATTGAGCAGTGAGGGTTTTTTAACGTGCAAACACCTACTGTGACACGGGACCTCCAGTTTTTACTGTCTCATCCGAAAGACAGGAAACCAGCCTGTCGCCGGCGGGACTCGAACTCACGACCTCACGATCCAGAGTCGAGCGCGCTACCGACTGAGCCAGAGGTAGTAAATACATCGCGATCTACAACATAAAGTTTGTCACCTCTAACCCCGGAAGGCGGAGGAGTCGCGGAAGAATCTAAATTTAAGACTTTTTTCCTTCTAATTACTGGAGTTTGGGGATATTTTTCCGTATATTTTGACAATGGAGATTCTCCTCAATAATTAAAAACCAGTCGCCATCGTGTAGTTCAAACCATTGCAAAACATCATTAACTCTTTAAACCCTAAAGGACATAATAGACTGCTCTACACAAGAGAAAGACCATACCATCTAGATATTTAGGGTTGAAAGGGTTAAAATCAACCAAAATATCTCTATACTGCAACCTGTTAATAGGAGCAGTGTGAGCCCTTTAGATAGATTTGTGAATACGCAAGCGGAGACATTTTCTTGGAACACACATGCTCTTAAATCCTGGATTTCCAGCGTCCATTTTTCTGTGAAAACTATCCGATCAATCATATTCCCCACTGGCCATATTACTGACCACACTTTTGTAACCAGGTTTATACAATGATCGATCCTAGTGGAAGTCATAAACATAACTTGTTTGTTTGTTTATTGTTGTTTAACGTCCCACTCGAGAATATTTCACTCATATGGAGACGTCACCAAATGCCGGTGAAGGGCTTCAAAGTTTGGCCTATGCTCATCACTTATTGCCATTGAGCAGTAGGGTTCTTTAACGTGCCAACACCTACTGTGACACGGGACCTCCAGCTTTTACTGTCTCATCCGAAAGACAGGAAACCAACCTGTCGCCGGCGGGACTCGAACTCACGACCTCACGATCCAGAGTCGAGCGCGCTACCGACTGAGCCAGGTCATTAACATAACTAAAAAATAGGATATTGAAATCCTATCAACTTTGTACGGAAGTTTGGAAGGGACATGTGGACTCGTGCGCACGACTTCATATTTTGTTTTCCTTAAAATTTATGTCGTGCGCACGACTTATTATATTCTTTTCCTATTTTTTTAAGTCGTGCGCACGATGTAATTACCCAATAGCAAACATTTCACATCGACATATGTCTTAAAGTTAAACAAGAATTTGAGACATGATGTGAATACTACAAATAATCTTCTTAGATGTAAGACGGATGTCTATGAAATTTAAAGGATAGTTGAAATAATTGATAACGTTTATGTTGGCGCAAAGAAAACAATTTTACATTGAAAAACAATAAAATACGAACACTTGGTTTACTTCCGCCTCGTGAACACTTCGTTATACACGTATTTTGTATTACTGCGTACATTGTATATGATCCATGGGTACTGTATAACACTGAAAAGGAATTATACATCATATTTTTTTCAATTTCAAAACAATTATTAGGGGTAGCTGACGCACCCTAGTCCCTAATTCCTATGGGAACTCTTGCTTAATCAGATATGTATTCTGCAAGATCTCTGATGTAGCAAGAGTTACCATAGGGATTACCTAGTCCCTCGCCCCACCCCTGGATAGGCGAGGGACATTTTTTAAAGTATGAAGGGTGTCAATAATCTTTATTAAATACCAACAATCGTGCGTACGACATAACTATCTCGTGCGCACGACTTAATATGTCGTGCGCACAACATAAAAACATAGTGCACGACATAAAAAATAAGGAAACATATCATTATGTCGTGCGCACGACATAACAAATGAGAGAAAAAACAATATTAAGTCGTGCGCACGAGATATATATATAAATATTTTTTTCGAGTGTCCTTTCCATACTTAAGTAACTTTGCATAAAATGTCACCCCTGCTTAAAGAGCACCTGTCTATAAACGTCAGTTAGATATAAATGTAATAACAAAATTATTCAAATTGCTCAGAATGATCATATATATATATATATATATATATATATATATATATATATATATATATATATATATATATATATATATATATATATATATATATATATATATATATATATATATATATATATATAATCAAATAAAAATAAAAATACACGTGTATCTTAAAGCAATGCGAGCACTCGATGGCGCAAAACTTTACATGTAGATTTTATGTAATCATTTATCTCGTATACGCAACTAGTGGGTGAAGGAACGTTTAACATTTTAGAAAATACAATTGATTTGTCGAAATAGTTTATTTGAAAGGGACAAAATACAGTCGGAATCGTATAGGTACGGGAGATTAAAATTCAATAAAATTGTGTCACACACATGCGCGCAATTACCCAGAATGCAGTGTTCTCTTTGTAAATGACGACTGTTGAAGACGCTAATTTCATGGCTGAATTATAGATCACATTACCAAACGCATAACATATTGCGCGACGTAAGCATGGCCGTAATTATTTCACTGGCACTCGTGAAATATATATATATATATATATTTGCTGATTGGTCAGTTCCATGGCAGTTAGGTCTAAGACTCAGGATTTAGGACTTACGACATTACATAAAACTGGCACCAGGGCTCCAGGGACTTATGACCAAACCATGTCAGGTATTTTAGTTCTGTCAATTTACACCAAAATTTGGACAAAATGCAATAGATGGTTTTTCTGCTTCTTATGTTTATGACTACTTAGGCCTTGTGCATAGACTTAACTAATTTTGATGTGTATCATATTTCATCTTTGTAACTGTAGCAGGTAACCATACTACTAAACTATCAAGACTTTATTTGAAAATATGTAAAAAAAATATCTAGGATTTGAGTTGGGCAGTGTTGATAAAATTGTCCTAAGTTTTGTCCTTTGATCAAATTACTAACGATTTCTTGATAAAAAAAGACCCCAGAACTTTAGGTCTTTATTACTGGTATTTTGATTGTTTGTTTGTTTATTGTTGTTTAACGTCCCACTCGAGAATATTTCACTCATATGGAGACGTCACCAAATGCCGTTGAAGGGCTTCAAATTTTGGCCTATGCTCGGCACTTACGGGCAATGAGCAGTAGGGTTCTTTAACGTGCCAACACCTACTGTGACACGGGACCTCCAGCTTTTACTGTCTCATCCGAAAGACAGGAAACCAACCTGTCGCCGGCGGGACTCGAACTCACGACTTCACGATCCAAGTCGAGCGCGCTACCGACTGAGCCAGGCCGGCTCCTGGTACTTTGACACAATTACATACTGAACGACATTATTTTATCCAGTTGACTTTTATTTTTTTGCGGTAAAAATCTTATAATTTTCCAAGCAGCTTTTCAAATCCCATGAGTATTGTCTTAGCCTTGAACTAAGCTGTTAAACTGTCACGAATAAAAGACACGTACCTGAGTGGCCCCACGCGACAGACTATCAAAGGAACGTCGTAAAGAAGTGATGTCCTGGTTACAATACGCGTCCGTCATTCATACACATTTGTCATGCACATTTACTGCATCTACGTTTGACCTTTTTTGACCTTTGGGTAATTGTCAATGTTATAAAACCAGAGTAGAGAGATATTCACCTATTTAATCATTACGTGTGTTATTTAAATGAATAGCTTGAATGGCATATATATTTTTATTGTTCAATTACTGATATATTTTTTTTAACTTTTTACTTTGCGCCGGCCTGGCACAGTCGGTAGCGAGCTCGACTCTGGATCGTGACTTCGGGTCGCGCCGTTAGCAGGTTGGTTTCCAGTCTTTCGGACGAGACAGTTAAAACCGAGGTCACGTGTCACAGTAGGTGTAAGAACCCTCACTACTCAATGGCCGTAGGTGCCGAGAATAGGCCAAAATTTGAAGCCATATGAGTGAAATATTCTTGAGTGGAACGTTAAAGAACAATAAGCAAACAAAAACAATCTTAATGGTATACAGTCAATTCGTGATAAGACGCCATCTTTTTGTTGTTTAGAAATAATTGCGGTATGTCGAATTTGGCGATGAATCGAATTATAGCATCTTGGCGAATCTAGAGTTACCGTTTTTTGATATATATATAGATATATCTTCAATGAACAGAAAACATGACAATAGTTGATATTAAGTAATCATCTTGCTAATTTAATTCTTCAATTACCTGGTCTCACTTCTGCGACCTGGCTTCACGCCGATGATATATAGCGACCAATTAAACGCTTCATTAAGCACGTTAGCCTATGGCGATATATCAAGATAACTGACACGTTGCTATGAAATATAGCGTGGGGATGACGAAAATGAATTTGGCGTTATAAGGAGAATTTTATATAGCAAGAAAAACGTTCCTGAAAAAAAATATCTGGCGTTATTGCGAGTAATTCGATAAATGACGGTACATCCATTTTAACAAAAATATAACATAGTTCTAGGCAAAATCCGTCAATAAGACGTCATCAGTTGAGTTCGAATTGTATATAAATGTACATTTTGGTAAGATAAAGTGGTATTATACAAGGCCATGTAATAACGCTAAATGTATTGTCAAACCCGCTTTAAAAATGAATACCGAAACAAAGAGTTGGTTAGATTATAACTAACGCTTTTAATAATCTTCATTCGATAAACTCTTCATAGCAATTTTGACAATTACTATCAACAGACATTGTACGAGATTACAGGTGAGAGAGTACAGGTGAGAGGGTACAGGTGAGAGAGTACAGGTTCTCGGGTACAGGTGAAGTACACCTGTAACAGAAACAAATACTACTTGTGTTTGGAATCGAACCTAGGATCGCTGGTTTACGAGTCTGGTGTTCTATCGATCAAGCTAAACGGGTAACACACTTAACTAATCCTGCCACACAATCAAACAAAGAGGTGTTTAAATAACATTAGCTACAGTATAGGAACTTGTAGATCAAATACTCGAAGAAAACGAAAAAAAAAAAAAAAATATCAAAAACTCAGTATAAATCTTCGGGATGTCCAGGATACATATACATGTACAGATCTTTTTTTGATATTGGATAAACTCGGACCTCTGGAAATCCAGAGGTGGGATCAGGTGCCATGGACGAGTAAACATCCCCTGTTTACAGGTCTCACCCACTGCGAGCCCATAGTCCAATTCCAGTGGAATAAATGAGGAATACATCCTCGTAACACTTGGTAGTAACGACACAACAACCGCTATTGAACAGTTAAATTAACATTTCAGGAAAAGGAAACAAGAGTATTATGCCGACCGTAAAATTCGCGGGACGTTGACAACAGACGCCATATCCCTCTGACAATGAAGAAAGCTTTGCAACACAACTGTGGTCTGGTTGGTGTAAACGATTTCATTTCAACGCAACACTATTTCACAGACATGATGGAATAGCTCAGATTGATAGGAATTGATAAACGCTCCTAAAGTTTACATATTGTTTTATATATTATTGTTGTTTATATGACATTGACTTTTTACTTTTGACCTTACGACCTTGAATGTAATATGACCCGGTCTCTTGCAAAATTGTTTACTACTTTTAAGGGTATATATATATATATATATATATATATATATATATATATATATATATATAATATATATATATATATATATATATTTATATATATATATATATATATATATATGATATATAAATATCATATTTCACGAGTGCTAGTGTTAAAGTGATGGGGATATTAAAATTAATTAAATTGATATCATTAATCAATCATTTTTTATGCGTGAATATAAAGATACCAAAGTATAAATAAATAGAATGTCCAGGACAGAGATAAAAATCTGGTAAAAATGGACAAACACGGACCTCTGGAAACCAAGAGGTGGGATCAAGTACCATGGAGGAGTAAGCATCCCCTGTCGACCGGTCACACCCGCCGTGAGTCCACAGTCAAGTCCAAAGAAATACGTGAGAAGTGAATCCTCGTTACAAATGGTGCAGACGTCTCAACAACCGCCAACGAAAATGCAACTCAACATTTCACTTCGTGAAACAGAGTAATTATAAACAAGAATATTATACCGACCGTAAAATTTGCGGAACGTTGGCATCAAATGCGGTTTTCGACATCCATGTGTCAATGATAATCTGAGGGATATTACTACTTAAATGTGGAAAATTTACGATGGGAAAGCTGAAATCGTCGCGTTCGTCGTGTAGTGTACTTACCAATTTTCCGTTTGTGTTTATATTAAGTAAAATGTCGAAGTATGAAGCCAGTATGCTTGATTCTATTGTAACTTTAATTTCTAGTTCGCTGGGATGTATTGTATTGACATATGTACGAAAATTGTCATTATTAATTGACAAAACGTCGTCGATATATCTAAATATCATATTTAAGGATATCGCTAATTTTTTCTTCTTTTGATTCGGCAGTTTCAGAATGAAGTTTGCTTCGTATGAATAAAGGAACAGGTTAGCCAATAAAGGTGCACAGTTGGTTCTTATAGGAAAGACCACGTGTCCGAACATTACATATATGATTTACACCGCTCCTGGAATAAGCAACTGTACAGTATTGTTGAAGTTTCTCCTTAACGGCTGTCAATATCTTGGTAAGAAGCAAAGATAAAGGTTTTTTTTTTTAGAACATTTGCTGGATTCTGTATTCTGCGATCTATCGTTGCTTCTAAGGGGTTTTATGAAGTTTAGGTATCCAATATAAAAATAGTACCTTACATATTTTATTTCTTTTATTTTAGAAATTTATATTTACATTAATACATTTATTAGTGAGGTCACAATGATTATTTTCGTCCTGTTTATCACGCATAACATTAGCAGCATGCATTACCTGTCTTATGTGGGACTTTGGGGATATACTCGTTGCAAAAGCAGTATGAGTTTGCAATTTGGAAATAGATAAATTCGATTTAAAGTCAAGTTTGTCAGAAAACAGTTGATTTTGTGGTTCTTTTTTGCGTTGGTGATGTTACATATTTTTCCGTCTGAAAAACCTGTAACACTAGCAAGGAAAATTTATTATTTTACTATATATCGCATATTTACCCAGAGTGCAGTCAGCTCTAAGCTAATAGTGACTTTTAAAGATGTTAATTTCATGGCGGAAGGAATATTGATCACAAGCATTGATACTGAAAATGATTTTTTGAAAATCTCGGTCGAAAAATAGTAACACTATCACAAGTGTAACATTAGCAACATATTTCCTCTTTTTTTCTTGTAACCTTTGTGTAATATAAACATGCACGGAATCATGTCAGTGGGACACAGTCAGTCCATGTAACACTAGCACTCGTGAAATCTGCCGTATATACAGATGTATATGCAAAACTTTAATACTCTAAAGTGTCTGTGTTTGTCATGAATAGGTAAAACTCTAAAGTGTCTGTGTTTGTCATGAATGGATAAAACTCTAAAGTGTCTGTGTTTGTCATGAATGGGTAAAACTCTAAAGTGTCTGTGTTTGTCATGAATAGGTAAAACTCTAAAGTGTCTGTGTTTGTCATGAATGGGTAAAACTCTAAAGTGTCTGTGTTTGTCATAAATAGGTAAAACTCTACAGTGTCTGTGCTTGTCATGAATGGATAGAACTCTAAAGTGTCTGTGTTTGTAATGAATAGGTAAAACTTTAAAGTGTCTGTGTTTGTCATGAATAGGTAAAACTCTAAAGTGTCTGTGTTTGTCATGAATAGGTAAAACTCTAAAGTGTCTGTGTTTGTCATGAATAGGTAAAACTTTAAAGTGTCTGTGTTTGTCGTGAATGGGTAAAACTCTAAAATGTCTGTGTTTGTCATGAATGGTTTAAAGTCAAAAGTGTCTGTGTTTGTCATGAATGGGTAAAACTCTAAAGTGTCTGTGTTTGTCATGAATGGATACAACTCTTAAGTGTCTGAGTTTGTGATGAATGGATTAAAGACTAAAGTGTCTGTGTTTGTGATGAATGGATTAAAGTGTAAAATGTCTTTGTTTGTCATGAATGGGTAAAACTCTAAAGTGTTTGTTTTTGTTGTAGATAGATAATACTCCAAATTTAATTTAGGACAGTCACGATTAAATTTCGACAAACACGGTAAATTGAGGACCAACACGGTGAATAGTGGACAAACACTGGATTAACACAGTTAAAGTTTGGATAAACATGGTGAATTGTGGACGAACACGTCAAATTGCTGACAAACACGCTAAACTGTGGATGAACACGGACACCTTGGGAGTCAAAAAGAGCAGGTGTACATCGTCGAATGATCTCTGCAGAAACTTATGGTCACCCTATCTGTACACCCTGTCTTTTGACCACCACCCTGACGATTAACTTGTTTTTATCTGTGCTTTGTATCCTTCCAAACACAAAAAAAGAAAGGGCTAGACAAAGTGCGCGACTGAGAGTGTAGCTTCCGTATTACCGTCAGAATAAAACTGCGTGCGCAGTAGGACATACATCATGTATTTTATGTCAAAATTTGTTTTGAAAATTTCTTGATGTCTGGATCATCTAAAGATGTAGAATGTCATTGTATCATAAATTACAGGGAATTGGAAATTTTATCTTTCTGAATACGAAAAGCCACGGAAAGCTAGACAGAACGCGAGGAAAACAGTGTAGCCTACGTATTGGCCTACCGCGCAAATGTAAATAGTACTTCCTGTTTCCATACTTTCATTATATATAAACTTCTTAATTCATATGGATATATAATGGTCAATAAATAATCTAACAGAGTGATGATTCCTCTAAACGTTTGAAATCGACAAGATAACCCATTGCTGTGTATTTATATCACAACACAGGTAATATGTCAGCTAGTTGCCATAGATTTATGTACACACAGGAAATACAGCTTCTAATCACTTGTGCTCTATACATAAACACGTAGAAACTCCTTTGCAATGCATAATGAAATACGAGATATTAGTTTAAAACTTATATATGTATTTATGCTTTTATAACTTGACTAACACTTAACCTCTCTCTCTCTCTCTCTCTCTCTCTCTCTCTCTCTCTCTCTCTCTCTCTCTCTCTCTCTTTCTCAATTATCATTTCTGATTAATTACTTTGTACCTACCTGTCTTGAATGCTCTGCCACGACTACAAACGAAGCCCTTGATATTTGACCTCTCGTCACCTTTGGAATTTGTTTGTATGTCAGGGTTTAACCTATTTATACATTACTGTAACGTCTTTGAAGATGGATCAAAACTCTGTGTATCTATTTGTTAACCATTACGTATTAAGAACTATCTGAAGTTATAAGAAGATGACCGAAAGTAAACACATATCTATACCTAGAAACTAGTAAGATCTTAAACAAATACAGTCTCAGTTAGATTGTCCTACTTACAAAAAAAATTCATGCATATGCAAGTTAATAGAAACAGTAAGTCTGTTTGAATATCGCAAAAGAAAACTTCACTGTCGTTTTAAATATCCGGAAGTGCTTCATTTACAATTTGTTGTATTTGCTCTGCCTAAAGAACTGTCTTTCATTTGCGCGAATCTAAATAACTGATTACTGAACCTGCGCTCTTTTCTTTTATGAGTACTGCATCCTACGTTAAAATGATATCATAAAAACCCCGAAATGTATTTTGCTTTTAACTGCGATTTCTTACACAGGCAAATTTTGTTCATGTGATTTTCACTTGAAACAAACAAATTAAATGTGAATGTCACGATAAATGTTGATTCACGTTAAAATGATATGAACATTAACACGTTATTTTTCAATGGAAGATATGAAACGTTTAAGACGGCATTAGTTGGCAATTGTAACAAATGCTTAGGTTTGGGATTTTTGTACATGGACATCACTAATAATTCAATTGAAAAACACTCAAAATTCAAATGAAATAAATTCAGACGAAAAAAACAAAAACATGTGAAATTCAGGTGAACATAAAGTGACTTTCATGTGAAATTCAGGTGGGCATAATTTGGCTGTGTACAGGTAACGCCTAAGCTATATTTTGTGTGTACCAGAGACGTCCACTAATACGAATTATCGCATTAACGAAGTACAACTATGACAACAGTTTGTATTCTGCTCTTCAGCTTCAAGAGGTAAATTTAAATGTATTTGTTTCGACCAATCAAAATACACGACGTCAAACGTACGGAAAAATGGAAATCGGAGAGAAAGGAAGCAGGGGACCCGACGAAGTTAAACAATTAGCATGGTAAGGGTGCGTTTTGATGTTTCCTGTGATAATCACGGTTAATAAAAAAAAATCAAAAATATTTCAAATATTGTAAAAGCAAAATTAGTAAAAACAACAATATTTAGAAATAGATATACCGCATGCTTCTTTTTATCTCCATTGATCAATATAATATAGTCCTTTCTATGGGTGCTTGTTACAAAGCACAGTACCCTTGACAACATTATTTTGACCCTTTCATTCTTTAGTATCTAAATGATATGGTCTTGTCTATTATTCAGATCTGTCTAGTATGTTTGTGGGGTTTTTAAGGGTTAATAGTATTAGCCACTTCTAATATTGTTCTTGAACAATCCCTTGCCAGTTTGTTAGAAATGTAGTTAGTGATCTTTCCAACCGATATTGCCCAAAATATGAAACCATTAACGGTGAAGTCGATATAATCATTAGAATAGCAACTAGCACTGGGATCCTATTTCACATACGTTCTGTAACCCACTGATTTGAAACTTTTGATTTTTTTGCCCTCCAACGTGAAGAGTTACAAATCAGTCTGACGTAACTCATATTGCAATGGTGATATTTTAAACATTTCCTTTTAGAGTAACACGGCACCAGAAATTATCACTCCCTTTTGATCGTTTTTAACAAAATATTTTATTTGTACTATAGCTATAGCTATGAATGATGCGATTCACGAAATCTGACAAATAAAAATCAATACAGAGATCATTTGTAAGACTTTTTTGTTCAAAACGCTGAATTCTACCTGCGAGTAATCGTTTTCAGCTTACAGCGAACAAGATATTGCCCGCACTAAATGACAGCGTTATATGGTAGATAACCTGTATACACCCGTGAATACTAAACTATCTATACACTCATACATATTACATTACCCGCGACTGTTTACCTTGGGGAAATTTAAACAATAGTGTGACATTGGTGTACACAGGTTCAAAAGTGAAAACTTCGTAGATAACTGCTGCAGCTTAATATTCCATGGTAATCTACCTATTTATGGATCTTGTGTAACTTTGAAATGATACAACACAGACATGCGAAGTTGAAAGCCCCCATACAGCTAAAGTTAAACTGGGTTAAGTGACGCAGTGGAACTAAAAACAGCTGTAATTAATTTGGTTTGTCAAAGTACTGTTTAACCCCTATTGTGACACGCCTTGTTTCTTTGTCTTGATGTCGGGTGCTCGCTGTGGTGCTGTAGGTTAGAGATCGTTTGTTAGAATATGTTTCAAAGTAAAAAGTGAGAATTTCAAAACAGTTACAGACTATACCTTTGTCATTTGGTGTTCTAGGTGAATAAAATTCATATTACATTTTTTATTAAGATAGTTGTTTAAAACATATCATGTGATATACATACATTCGTTTAATAGCCAAGTTCGGTAACTCTGTTTCAACATTTATTATCAGCTGTTGTTATACTGTACTCAGCTATCTGTACACCTATATTATATCATACAGAGAACAAAAGTTTTAGACTTTTGTTTTATGTTAACAGATATATAATTGTCAAACTATCTGTGTGATCGGCAGGTTCCATTTCTCAAATGGGTATATATAATTTTTTATTTATTTACGTTTAAATAACATACCGATGTTAATTATTGATTTCGAGCCATGTATGTGATAAATAATATTTGGGTCATTTTTTATGAAATAGTGGTAAGTAACTCTATCATATATATGGAAGCTCAACTATATAAACACTATATGGGCTATCTATATTACACATAGATTATTAAAGTTAACATACAAAATGGCAATAATATAATTCCATAATATTTTATTATTATCATTATCACATTATTATTATTATTATTATTATTATTATTATTATTATTATTATTTTATATTATTATTATTATCATCATCATCTTCATTATTTTTATTATATATTTTAATCATTATTATTATTATTATCATCATCATCATCATCATTATTATTATTATTATTATTATCATTTAATGTCAATAACATTTCATGAAGTACATCATTATATTGTTATTGTAATTAATGTTTTGATTACTATAATGATGTTGATAATTTAAGGTTATTTATTTATTTATAATATTTATTTTAATTGTTACACTAATTATATAGTTTTCCTGTTCGTTATTGAATCAAATGTCGCTGTGGCTTTCATCATTTGTTCTGCACCTGTTACACACAAGTTATTGAAAGTCCAAACGTAAAGAAATTAAATATAAAAATACAGAATGCCACACCACAAAACAGTTTTAAGTTTTATTAACTTACATTGCGACACGTGTTTCGCGTTACAAAACGCTCATCAGGCAATGGTCATCAACAAAAATGTATTGAATATACATACATATATATATCATGAATCTCATAGTGGTAAAGTAAATATATATATAAGAAGTTGATGAAGTAGATAAGATAACACTAATGTAGGAAGCTTAATGCAAAGAATAAACAAATTAATTAATCTGATAAGAAGGCCACTCCTTTGCATAATATTATATGAAATGTGTGGGTTAAGTTCTGTTAAGTAATGGTTTGAATTTATCAATAAAATATTGCTCTTTTGAGTGTAATATTTGAATAGTCATCTGTTTGATATATTGGCATGATTTTGAAATTCCCTTTACTACACTGAAATATATGTTTAGAAACGAATAAATTACGATTATGTGATAACTTTATATTGCTTTTGTGTAGAGCTACTCTTTGTTTTAGTGACTGAGTACATCCAATATATTCTTCCTTGCAATTTTCACATACAATTACATATATTACGTTTTTAGAATTGCAATTTAATATTCGTTTGATATAAAATAATGAACAGGAATTTTTAAAATTTGAATGTTTGACCTTCAATAATGATGTCACATACTTTACATCTTTTATTTTTGCACTTAATTACACCCCTGATCTTTAAATCCTCATTATTTGTAAAGTGGGCACGAGTTAGTAACTGTTTGAGATTTTTAGGTTGTCGTTTACTTTTTATAATTGTTGTTTCATTTAAAATCATTAATTTAGTTTTTCATCTACTCGTAAACAATCTAAGCCTTTATATACTTTGTTAAATATTTCCGGATTGCATTTATTAAAAGTTGTTACAAATGCTAATGGTTGGTGTTTAATCTTTGATTTCGTTTGTCTCAGTACTGATAAAGGAATAGATTCAGCTAGGTCTATCCCTTTGTTTATAAGAGTCAAAGGATATCTTCGTTCTTTTAAGGCGTATCTTAATTCATCTAAGCGTTTTTTCCTGAGGGTTGATGGTATAATGATAGTACATAAGCGTCGTGCTAATGTGTATGGAATGGAGTTTCTGCAACTTTTTGGGTGTTGACTTTTGAAATGGAGGTATTGTTGTGTATCTGTAGGCTTTCTGTAAATATCTGTGATTAATTTGTTGCCTTCTTTTATAAGCATGATGTATATATAATTATATAGCATGATATATATATAATTGTAAGTTTATATAATAGAAGTAACTTAAATATTGTTTTGTAAAGTCCTTTTAATATGTGGAATTAAAGACATAAGAACGATTCATATTATGAAGTGTAATTGCTGTATATATGCACATCCCTCCTGTTCCGCAGATCTGCATCCCTTTCCTGACCTTAATTGTACATGTAAAAAATATGGACGCCTAAAAAAGGAAAATGGGTGCAATTATTACATTGTATATGGTCGACAGAAAATTTAGAAATTGACTTTATGGCAAAATTGTATGATATACTCTATATTTACCATCCCATCCTTTTTAATACCCAATATCCCGCATCCTTAGATCAAATGCACAAGTTTGAAATAGAGGTCTTACTATAGGTACAAGTTTAGACAATTTTGAACTGAAGGATGTTTGGTTATTTACTGTTACTATTATTAAATTGATATATTATATGGAGCACAAATACATACAAACAAGGCACACACATGTATGTATGTATATATTAAAGCCAGGATTTGAAATAACTCTTATATATAAACAAACCAAAGTATAAGGAATATTAAGGAATAAAGAGGGATAGGGAAGAAGAATATATAATAATAATAATAATAATAATAATAATAATAATAATAATAATAATAATAATATTAATATTAATAGTAGTAATAATAATAAAATTTATTAATTTCCTACTAATCCGTTGGTTAAAATGTTATACAATGAGAAAACATTCAGATCAATTCTCAATGACCTGGAAACTAATTAGCCGTGCCTGCTGGCGTATCAGTCTATTGGTTGATATGAAGAACGAAATTAATGAATGCACGTCAAATTATTGACCCCTTCACCCCTATATATCTGAGTGGTATGCCCTTTATCTATTGTTTAAGACCAGTCGATTATGGTGTGCAGGGTTGGAAGCAAAAATACAATCGAAGTTCAAGGGACCACATGGAAAAGTTCGAAACATCGGGGCTGGTAACTGAGAACAAAATTGACCCCTTCAGCCCTATATATCTGAGTGGTATGCCCTTTATTTATTGTTTAAGACCAGTCTATTATGGTCTGTAGGGTTAAAAGGGAAAAGTTCAAAACATAGGGACTGGTAACTGAGAACCAAACTTTTAGAGTTTCACAGATTCTATAACTTGCATATGACTGCTTTGAAACTATTTAAGACATGTGGTCATTATGATTAATAATTAGTGCTAAATTTAACTAAATGTTCGTGAAATTAAAACATTGAGTGTTAATGAGAAGGAGAAAATTATTATGGGGCGATGTCACGACATATAAATTTTGACTTTATTTTGAATTATATGTAGGATTTTTTGTTGTATTCGAAACATCGAGAAAATCAACTCATTAAACTTCGACACAACGAAGTTCTGTATATTAAAGGGTTAATCATAAGCATTGATTCTATATTTGTGGGTCGCGCATTACACGGCATAAACGGTCTTCCATTTCCGCCATTTTGCCATGAGCAAGACAAATTTATAATCAACATTGAATCAAGAAGTAATTATCACAAAACTACAATTTGATACGCAAAACTAAAATGATACTGATAAATCCCTAAAACAAACAGTGAACTTTTCTTTAAATCAATGTTTTAGACCAGTCCAGATGTGTCTTTAGGAGTGAATGAGTTACTGTCCTCGTCACATAATCCATGAATCGGGAAAATCGCATTTATTTTTATATTTTCTCATATTTCCCCCAAAATTCGTTACCAAAATATCTACTTCAGGTTGTCATTACTGAAAACAGCATTTGTCTCCCCTACAAACGAATGGTCAGCTTGTAATCGACAAAAATAATTTTGAGATACGGAGTTTCTATACATACACCTTGTCCGCCATCTTGTATATAACTAGATCGACTTTGGACGAGTTCATCACGCGGGGGTGTTCAAATACAACTTACAACGTTCAGAGACGTGAATTCATGACGTCAAATGTTTATGTTTATGATTTTAGAAATCGAATGGTAATACGAAATGTTTTCATTTTTTAATTTCAATTACTTTAAATTAAGGAATTCATAGAGTATATTTATTAAAATGTACTTGAAATCATTTTCCCACGGTTTCAAAATTTAAAAATATATATACTATAGCTATGTGTACCACGCTATGAAGATTTGCATAAGCAGCCGATTTGCTTTTCATAAAAACGATAATCCGCCTGTCAAAATCTGTTTGATGTTTGATTTTACTGAGAAATAAAAAAAAAATGTTGTACTATTGTTGTAAATAATATTTACTTATGTGGCCGCACTTCCGTTTCTGTATACATATGATATTGATAAACCTTTTGAAAATTGAATAACGATTTAGATTTCATATACAGAGGTAAACTAATCACTGACAAATTATTGACACGGGGATATCAAAAATCGGGTTTAATGTCAACGTTCCGCAAGTTTTACGGTCGGTATAATAGTCTTGTTTGCGACTACTCTGTTTCACTAAGTGAAATGTTGAGTTGCCTTTTCGTTGGCAGTTGTTGAGACGTCTTTACCAAATGTGGCGTGGATACACTCCTCACGTGTTTCACTGGACTTGACTGTGGACTCACGGCGGGTGTGACCGGTCGACAGGGGATGCTTACTCCTCCATGGCACCTGATCCCACCTCTTGGTTTCCAGAGGTCCGTGTTTGTCCATTTTTTATCGGATTTGTCTCTGTGTCCTGGACATTCTATTGATTTACACTTTGGTATCTGAAGTTTTTATTTTAACGATATCGGACATATGTAACAATTTTTTTTTTAATTTTTATTTTTATTTTTATTTGTGTTATTTGTGTTTATTTGTGTTTTCGCCACCGTCAGCAATTTTTACAACTATATGTTGTCATATACTCAGCTTTTATTTATATCCTATCAATTTAAACATTTTTAACAAGAATATATGTTCCCGTTGCTAAAGAGATGTTATTCTATCCGTATCTTTTCTCCGTTTACATGACGATTTTTAAGGGTGCTTCCCCTTGGAAAGTTTATATATGTAAATTTAACTGAAAGGTTCGTCGGGTTTAAATGAAGGCTCTGTGGCCGTTCCTGGTAATATTGAGGAGTAAATAACTGAAATCATGTATTGCTTACGGAATCTAAATATTCATTTGGTACTTTTATGAAACCCATGATGATGGAGTACTTCATCTTAAATCAGATTTACGAATTTCCATTTCGGCTGAAGCCTGCGTTCCCTGTTTCTGAACTCGGACAAAATTAGGAGCATTTATTATTATTTTTTTTATTGTAGTTCCTTTTCTCGTCGACAAATTGACGGGAAGGCCTTCATCCAGAACAACTCCTATTTTAGTGGAAGAAGTTAATTACTACGCGAAATAAATGCTATTTCCATCGAAACAAAGATAATGTATAATTTGGTGTTTGTGTGTGTGTGTGTGTGTGTGTGTGTGTGTGTGTGATATATATATATATATATATATATATATATATATATATATATATATATATATATTATATATATATATATATATATATATATATATATATCAGTAATATATCGGCTAAATATTTTGTACCTGTATTCTATTTCGTAAATTATTTCTATTTCAAGTCTTTGCTGTAGTGTGTTCATATTTTCAGTTCTATTTCGTAATAATATTGTTGTTCCTTTTAATTAATATTTTACACAGATATATATAGTATATATATATATATATATATATATATATATATATATATATATATATATAACATATAATATATATATATATATATAATATATATATATATATTCATCCGTGACGTGACGTCAGAGTGCGCGACTTTTACAACGCCATGATTTTGTACTGATGTAAACAACTTTGACAGGTGTACCAAATATTAATTTTCGTGATTATCGATGTATTAAAGCATTACAAAAGGTATGCATATCTTATATTATTACGAAAAAGTGCAATTGATATCTTGGTGTCGCTTTATTTGAGACAAATGCAGAATAAGAAAATAATCCCGATTTTTCCCTATTCATGGTTGATGTGACGAGGACAGTAGACTTCAAGCGAGTTATTATAAAATGATGGTACCTGTTCTTATCGTTCTGCAAAGAATGAACGTCAGAGTTCTTGTGAATGTTTTAAAAAAAATCACTACCTTGCGTGAAACAAAAGAAATAATGACATAATTCCTACTATGACGTCATTGACGTCAGTTCAAGCACAGGTCAAAACTTTTGAACATTCTCTAAATCAGATGAAATCTCTAAGGATGTGAAAAAATATCGGTGAGATATAAAAAATGTGTGCAAAATATCAAAGTTTGTAAACAGTTAATTAAACAATGGATAGAAACTCAGGAAGTGATAAAACAAATAGATAATTTCAGAAAAAAACATGAAAATTTTCAAACTATTTGCACCTTGTCACATTTTTTGTTTGATGTTTAACATCCTGTCAATTTGTTTCACTTATATTGAGATGTAAATTTTGAGTTATCACCAGCTTTAGGTGAAGTGCCACAAAATTTGACCTGTGCTATGGACTGACGCCAATGCAGTGAGGCTTATTTTATATGCCACGCCTTCTGCGACACGTGACCTCGGTTTTAAGTCTCATCCGAAATACATATGACTTTCACTTTCACTTTCCAAGCGTTTAGCGAAAGAACAGTCACTACTATTTAAAAGAAAACCCGTGACCTTTCGATTTGGGATGAAACAATCGCTATATCACTAGATTATCGAAAGAGTTATCTATTATTGTAAAGTTGGAGTACTTAACGGACACAACAGGCATCAGATATTTTGGGTTTGGAAATAACAAGCAGTTTGACTCGCAAGCGAAAGGTCTAGGGTTCCATTTCTCGGACACAGAAAGTGAAAGTCATGGGGTTTCGGATGAAACTTAAAACCATTGTGCCGTCTCACGGGAAATTCAGACGGCATCACAAAGCACACATATACACAATGCATAAACACCCATATAATATTAGCTTGTACATACATCATATATAATTAAGAATAAAAAATAAATCACTACCTTGTTCCTCTTTTCCATTTGAGCGCAGTATTTGAGAGAAATCAACATTTAGTGTGCGTTTATGATGACATGTTTGTGTGCAGGCAGATGTAGTTTCAGTTGTTGGGCAGAACGTGGCATTGCACGTGAGATACACCTCATTATTACTGGCGGGAAACTCGAATGCATTGAAAACAAATCGTGTTTCATGTGTTCCTTGGGATAGAATATTTGTATCCGGATCTACTGGGCACCTGAAAAAATGTACATGTATTTTATTACGCAATTAAACTGACCTCAACCTAGATCAGGAATTAAAAAGAACAGTATTAAAAAACAATTAATGAATTGCAAATATGGATCAGAAACAAAATTTATAAAATGCATGTCTAACATGAAAATAATAAAATCTGCTATTTCATAATAGAGTTATAATATTCTTGTGTTTAATGCACGAGCGAGCATGTTTCAAGTGTTCTTTCTTGGCAGCCGATGCTTGGGCATAAGGATACCGTCATAACACAAACGCACGCACACACGCAATCATTAAAACACATTAATCAGTCCGCCACAAAAGTCTGAGAGTATTCTCATCTTCAGCAATCGATTTCAATCACATGTTCACCCAATGTAAGAAAACTTAAGACTTAGACTTAAGTAAGTAAGTTTTACTTCCCTAGAGACGAGACAGGTTGTTGCAAAATGTATGTCAAGTTTCTTTAGCTCTGAGCAGGAAAGTTGAAGCAACATGATACAACGACTCTAAAACACACACACACACACACACACACACACACACACACACACACACAAACACACACACACACACACTCTCTCTCTCTCTCTTTCTCTCTCTTTCAAACACACACACACACACACACACACACACACACACACACACACACACACACACACATACACACACACAAACCTTTCGAATAGATTTACTCACCCATCTTCTATAATAGGGTACGTTAGTGTTTGACCTGCTGTAGGACTTGGTTTAGTTACACACGTATGTAATCTCATTTTTATGCCCGGGTCATTGGTATTCAGCATAACCTTAACGTATACGTCCTTTCCTATATTAGCTGTAATGGGATTTCCCTGCAACAGAAAATTTGAAGAGATTTTTCTCTGTTTAGAATTAGACGTTGGAAAAAATATCAAATAACTGTATATATTTTAATACACACTGAACGTTGGGAATTCACGTTTTTTCATTTAGTTTGCTTTCTCTACATTTTTAACGTTTCATATATATTTTTAATATCATCAAATGTATTTTCTCTGTATCTGCGCAATGTGCCGCTATCATGGGCGTGTCCTAGCCAGCGAATGTGAATTATGTCATCACATTACGTCCTACATTGACAATTTCAATTCAGATCCTACTTTTCGCACCAGACTGGATTCTTGATTTAGCTCACCTTTGAACTACATCGAAGCTGTTTGATTATATTATTAACTTCTAAACATGGAAACTGAATATTATGATTAAAATACTTCATGCAATAAAAATACCTGAATTTGCTGAAAGTAAGCCGGGTCTTTGAAGAATTTTATGGCCAGGTTGTAATGTCCTGATCCGCCCACGTGGTGATGAATGGTAGTGTAATTAACTGGGGCTTCTGTTGGTACATAGTGGTGCGTCACCTGATCAACTCTGTTAAAATCACACTCGACATCCACGCGCCACCTGTAGTGATGGACGATGACAGGTAAAGGAACGCGAGACTCAGGATATACCAGTTGATTTTGGTGTATTACGTAACTGTTATTAACCTGAAAAAAATATATATGAAAAAATATTAGCCTGAATAATATATCATACAGGATTATAAAGGAAGGGATAATGCTTTTGATTTGATTTGATTTTTTGTTTTACACCACACTCAACAATCTTTCAGTCATATGATGGCGTTCAGTTTTTATTGGTGGAGGAGAAACCCGGGTTACCCGGGTAAAGACCACCGACCTTCCGCAAGACAACTGGCAAACTTTCCCATTCAATTCGAAATGACACTAGCGGGATTCGAACCAGAGGTGAGAAGCCTTGTGATTTAAAGCACAACGTTCTAACCAATCGGCCACGGAGGCCCCATGGGATAATGCAAAACTGTGGTGATATTGTCTGAAGCAGTTGCTCTAAATCGTACAACATACACCATATATCTTGTGCCAACGCCTTCCAAAAACGTGTTCTAGCTATGTACAGTGAACAAAAACCTATGTGTAAAGACCCCTAAAGAACAGAACAAAACCTATGTGTAAAGACCCCTAAAGAACAGAACAAAACCTATGTGTAAAGACCCCTAAAGGACAGAACAAAACCTATGTGTAAAGACCCCTAAAGAACAGAACAAAACCTATGTGTAAAGACCTCTAAACAACAGAACAAAACCTATGTGTAAAGACCCCTAAAGGACAGAACAAAACCTATGTGTAAAGACCCCTAAAGGACAGAACAAAACCTATGGGCAAAGACCCCTAAAGGACAGAACAAAACCTATGTGTAAAGACCCCTAAAGGACAGAAGAAAACCTATGTGTAAAGACCCCTAAAGAACAGAACAAAACCTATGTGTAAAGACCCCTAAAGAACAAAACAAAACCTATGTGTAAAGACCCCTAAAGAACAGAACAAAACCTATGTGTACACCCCTAAAGGACAGAACAAAACCTATGTGTAAAGACCCCTAAAGGACAGAACAAAACCTGTTTTTATAGTCTTTATATAGGTTGATTTGTACGCCTATGAAACAAATGGGGAAGGCAAGTCTTTCTGGCGAGGGGGCCAGGGGGTTATTTATACACCTGCAAAAACAGGTTTTATTGCCCGTTTGGGGTATATGTTGTTTAATCATTTGTCTGTGGTTTCTCATTACTTTTGTAATAGCGATTTAGAGCGTGCATAATTTTTTATTTGTTTGCACATTTGCCGTCGTTTTTTAAATCAAATTCAAATAAGAAAGCCCTCTTGACTTCGGTCGTTAAGGGTGTCGATATATTTCACAGATATGGTGGTATATCTCTTAAATATGATACTGCATGATGTACACAAACAATTACCTACGACACCATGGCAACAGATTTCAGCTCTAACACAATTAAATATATACCCACAACGTATTAACAGTAACAATGGATCATTAAGAATATTCGCTCTTACTCTTTGACAAAAAGAAATACCGCTGCATTTGATTGCCCGGATCTACCCGATGATGCCGTCAAAAAACCTCAATGCAGATATCAATATGAAGAGACTCTGCCGTCCAACTTTAAGTGTCTGAGTGGCAATGGTAGAATGGCAAAAAAGGTAAAATACTGTTTTGATTAAGTAGAGCAGATTAAACCGTTTTTCATATGTAATACTTGTCTCATTTCAAAAGTATTTTAGTTTGTTCAACATTGTGAAATTTATTTGGCCCTACGAATTTTTTGTAATTAAGTTTTTTGTTTCAGACACTGTTACGGATAATAAAGCCAAAACTCTGCAACAAAATTCGAATTAAGTTTCAAGTTTCAAAATAAACAGTTTTGTTTTCATTCTCATAACTCATAAGCTAAAACATAACTTTTATGTCTACTGTCAATATGTAGACACTCGTCAAAAAAGTTTTAATGATAGGTTATACAGATAATTTACAATATTTGTATATAACGACATACCAATCGGACCGCATTTACGGTTTACAGTATATTAATACGCCATAAGAACTGGACCGCTTTTACAGCTTACAATGTACTATAACGGCATATCAACCGTGCGACTTTTACGGTTTACGGTATATTATAACGCCATATGAACTGGACCGCTTTTACAGCTTACAATATACTGTAACGGCATATCAACCGGGCGGCTTTGACGGTTTACAGTATATTATAACGCCATATGAACTGGACCGCTTTTACAGCTTACAATATACTATAACGGCATATCAACCGGGCGGTTTTTACGGTTTACGGTATATTATTACGCCATATAAACTGGACAGCTTTTACAGCTTACAATATACTATAACGGAATATCAACTGGGCGGCTTTTACGGATTACGGTATATTATAAAGCCATATGAACTGGACCGGACCGCTTTTACAGCTTACAATATACTATAACGGCATATCAACCGGGCGGCTTTTACGGTTAACAGTATATTTTAACATGATAGAATATTAAACGGGATAAATTAGTATTTTAGTATACAGTGGTCGAAGTAGTAGTCAGACAATTATTCTTCAGGAATTTTATCCGATCATTGTGTACGAAAATGTGAATGTAAAATATACTGTTATTTTTATCAGTGATTTTAATGGAGTCTTTTTATGCAGTGGTTCTTAAGTTCACGCAGGTGAAATTTTCGAGAAAAACGATGTCTCTTCCTGGATATCCACTCTTCAATGCGCAGGCACAGAAAAGGACTTATTGGATTGTAAAAATGTCACGTGGTCTCCAAATATGTGCTCAAGCAATCATGTTGTTGGGGTATCTTGTAGTGAGTCTCAGATTTTAGTGACTTTCACATCCAATTCTGGGGACTTTGCACAATTGCTACCTTAGCTTTTTCGGTATAATTGGGTGGCGGACACCTTGACACTACGCTCGTGAATCTAACGCTTTACTATTAGACCAAAGCGAGCGATAAAACAGAAGGACTGCCTCATCCGAAGGACAGGGAAACAACCTGCTGCCGCTGGACTCAAACTCACTACCTTACGATCAAAAGTCTAGCGCTCCTCCAACTGGACCAGGCCGGCTCAAAAATGAATAATGCAGAAATATGAATTATTTGTAACCATTAGCTTTTAACTCGAATAATTGAAGCGCCCTCTATCCATTATCGTTTCTCGAGGGCTTGAAGGCAACATGTTCACTGGACTCGTCAGCTTTGTATAAATTGTACAGACCAATCAGAGACGATTATCAAGTTGAGGATGCGCATTCAACACTTCCGGAAAAGAATCAAAATCTTAGAAAAGACGTTTCTTAATGTCCTTGGCATTGAAAAGATTAATATGACTTCAAAATTCAAATAGAAACGTGATTTTCGGTCCACTGCACATGTCTTCAAACAATTTACAAATCCTCCTACTTTTCGTGACACATGTTAAGATAAAGGAATCTTATGACGCTTTAGTATTATTAAATGTGGTTGACACATTTTACAGAAATGCATTCAAGCGTTAATGGAGCAATTGGAGATCAGCGGAATATAACGACTGACATTATCCATGTTACCTTTTTAACAGTAGAACAATCAGAGTAAGACTGCCCGAAGTAGACGGTGTCATCTATAACGGTTCCTAAACAGGACTGATCGGACAGATATATCTGGGAAACTTGTGAATCCGGATACAGTTCCCTTAGGAGAGTCATGTTAACTGAAGCATCCCATGTTGTGGGGCCACATCGTATATTCAACGCATCTTCCAGGGTAAGGGCTGTGAATGGAAATCAAATGTACGACTACTGCAAGTTCTGTAATTGTCAGCATTCTATTTAAATAATCAATAATCTTCTTTTTTTCTGGAAGATCTATAAAAATAGTAAAAACAGTAAAAAAAAGGAAAAAGAAAGTGCTTGGACTCATATGAGGACAGATTAGAGAATCTTGATATTACATAAGTATGGTAAGTGGTATACAATTATGGAGTGGCATCATCAGCCACTAGTACAGAAAATTATAAAGTGGCATGACCACAGGTACAGAAAATTACCACTGGTATAAAAATTTTGAATTGACATAAGAATGGTCACTCATATAGAAATCATGGACTGATATAGAAAATTATCAAGTGGCATGAAATGGCCACTAATATCGAAAATTATGAAGTGGCATAAAATGGCCACTGATATAGAGAAATTTTAAGTATCAATGGTATAACTAATGATATAGAGCACTATAGGTCACTGTATATAAAATATGACGTGGCATAGGTATGGTTACTGGTATAGAAAATTATGAGGTGGCAGGAAAATGATAAAGAGACATAAGGAGTGGCATTGGAATGGGAATTCTTTATAAGATAAGATAAAATGATACGTTAGAAAAAAAGTTATAAATGGATGAAGCTGGTCTCTATAACCTCTAACTGCGTTTGAAATTCGATACAAAATACTTGTCATTTTACATAGCACTATATGCTTGGCATACTAACATTTAGAATACAGATGGGACAATATACAAATAAGGCAAATGGTTTTCACTAGGTATTGAAGCCAAATAAACTTGGTAGGCAAATGTCTGCCAACAAACCATGGACAGATGTGTAAATGAGGGATCGAGTGTGCTCCAGAAATTTCTTTTTTGTTCTAATTATGTCAATGACTTATAAATCCAGTGAAGCGTGAGCAATGCATTATCTCTGTCAGAAGCCTACGACGCTTCCGTGGAAGGGAACTACAACTTAAAGCCGAACTAGGAAAATAAAAAGCTTTTGAAATTTGAATCAAAAAAATGTATTGAAAAAAATGTTTTCAAACATTCCCACTTCATCTCCCCATAGAGCAGACATTTTTGTAATTGTTTCTATGGAAAATTTAGTCCCGTGTTAGTTGTAATGGTCGTCATTGTACATCTGTAACTTTCGGCGGCTCCACTGAAGTGAGCAACAACTTCAGTTATTATCTATATTAGTGACTTACGGCTCCAGTTAGGCGTATTGCAACTTGAGCAAAGCATTACATGTATAGGTAAATTACGGCTCCAGTTAAACCTACTACAACTTGAGCAAAGCATTACATGTGTAATTAACTTACGGCTCCAGTTAAACCTACTACAACTTGAGCAAAGCATTACATGTGTAATTAACTTACGGCTCCATTTAAGCGTATTACAACTTGAGCAAAGCATTACATGTAGAAGTAACTTACGGCTCCAGTTAAGGGAGTAGCCACTGGAAGTCCCATTGTTGTTGGTTTTAAAGCGAACCCAGAATTCCTTGGCTGCAAGTGTTGGAAAATGGCTTCCCTCAGAAAATGAACCTAGTAGTTTTCCGTGAGGACCGTCTCGTATCTGTAGTGGAATTTATGTGGCACATATTGCATTTGTATATAGATCACTGATATTTAGTGCTCTTAAGGGGTATAGACTTATTTATTTCGCGCAATTAATTTCGTTAGTTTTGTCGTTTATACAGAATGTCAGGATGGTCAAATTTAATTGCTGTCCTTGAATTAACGCAATAACTTGAGCTTCAAAGGCGCTAATATAAGAATACCGCAAAAAATAAATAAATATACCGTATATAAATCACTAAAACCAACAACGCTATTTATCCAAAGGTGCCAGATCTAAGCAAACAGATACAAATCATGAAACACACACACACACACACACACACACACACACACACACACACACACACACACACACACACACACACACACACACATTCGGAATTCAAATGAAAAACTCCATGTTTAATGGCATGAAGATGAAAATCAAATAAGTGTTAGTATAAAATTAAACTACCAACGATATAATGAAATATCAATTAAATAAACCAATGTGAATAGAATTATCAAACCTGTGAAATTAGAAAAAAAACTATTTTAAAAATCTAGTCACTCCAAAAAAAGTTCCAGTAAAAAGATTGGAATATACCTCCAGGATATCTCCAGGATCATGAAAATTCAAACTATTAAACACAAGTTTGAGTGTTGTATTAGTTGAAGGTCTAATAACATACAAACAGTCCGTGTTGGAATTGTAACCCTGTGGAAAGTTTGGTGATGTAAGAGTACCTTGCTCTGACGTATACGTGTGTGTGCAGTCTGAAACGAAGACGGATATGAAATTACATATACAAATATTATATATATATATATATATATATATATATATATATATATATATATATATAATATATATAATATATATATATATATATATATATATATATATATATATATAACATCAGGATTGTGGTTCATTTTGACAAACTCTTACTCTCTTACTCTCGTTGTGTGTCATTGGGGTAGTTTTATGGGTTATCAATATTTTGACCCACAAACCATTACACTTTTTTCTGCGTTATTTAAATGGAAATTGCTTAAATCGTGTTTAACTTTTAAAAAGTGGTTTTGATGACCCATGAGTATATGTCAATATTTACATACTACATTGCAAAATATTCTTAAATATAGCGTTTGTTGTCTCCCTGCACCCCTGGAATTATGAGCTCCCACAAACCATGATATGAAGACATGACCCATTAACGTGTAACACACACAAACACACACACACACACACACACACACACACACACACACACACACACACACACACACACACACATATATATATATATAATTATATATATATATATATATATATATTATATATAGTATATATATATAATGCATGAGATCCAGATGGTTAGTGTCGTAGGTCGAAATTTCGATCACCTGACTGACGGAGAATGTAGGTTACCTTCGCCGCAGCATAAAATACATGGATCCAATGCTAAACGTTGTAATACTTCAAGTATTTACACTTTGACAAGAAGTATATTTCAAAAACTCCGATTTTGAGATATAGGTAAAAGGTAGAATGTAACGCTCATAAAAGTAGATCAAAAGAAACGTGTGTGCTTTGGTAATGGAAGTACAACTGTAAAAATTCTTGACCAACAGATGCTGTTGTATTCTTATGGTGAATTGTCAGTGTTATATCTCGAACCCGATCTTGTATCGTGATCCCGTACTTGTAACTCATTCGTTTTGCTGCTTTAAGTCGCACCTGCATACTCTAATAATAATAATATAATCCGAAACTAAAGTAGTCACTTGTTACTGTCATCAGCAGTACCTTGTAATATTTACACTGTTAACCCTTCCAACCCTAGGGAGCCTGCCTGGCTCAGTCGGTAGCGCTTGACTCCTGATCATGAGGTCACAAGTTCAAGTCAAGCCGGCTGCAGGTTGGCTTCCTGTCTTTCGGATTGAGACCGTGGTCCCGCGTTACATTAGGTGTCGGCATGTTAAAGAAACCTCACTGCTCAATGGCCGTAAGCGTCAAGCATAGGCCAAAATTCGAAGCCCTTCACTGGCATTTGGTGACGTATCCATCTTAGTGAAAGATTCTTGAATGGGACGTTAAACAACAATAAAACAAAACAAACCCAACCCTATGTATCTAGATGGTATGCTCTTTTCAATTGTTTGGACGAGTCTATTATGATCTGTTGGGTTAAAAGAGTAAATAAAAATTATATTTACTGAAACATTGTACGTAAGCTCCAATCTGCTGACAGGTGCTCTCCTCATTGTAGGAACACTGGGCTATATTCTCTTCCCAATTATCGCACTGCAAGTTGTTGATTTTCAACAGTCCGTGGTTACTAGGGGAACTACCAGAGGGTCTTGTCACGACTGCATGTGTATTTCTGTTAAAAATACATCGGTAATAATATATCTGTAAATTCTAACTGAGGAAACCAATGTAACTGGAATTTATCTGTTTTCCGGAAAAAGGGTAACAGATGTATATGTATATCTAAACCTCTAATTTGAAAAATTACAATTTTTAGCAAACATTGAAAATACTACGTCATTTATTTATTTTTTTTAAAATCCATTTGAAGTACATGTTGTAGAGTAGAATACTGAAAAGTACTGATAGTAGTGCTTCGGTTACGAACAGATGTAAATGTAAATAACACTAACCTATAACCCAACATAGTACAGAGGGTTTGTGCGGAATTATCGTCCAAATGTGAGCCACAAATCTCCCCCCATGATCCATCTTTAAAAATCTGCACCCTTCCCGATAACAATCCATTACTCTCTACCATTCGAGCTGCCATTCCATCTATCGATTCGCAAAAAAATGTACAGTGAAACATCTACCAGTATTAAGCCTATCACCCCTGAAAATCAAGATGATGCTCTTTTCTATCGCTAAAACCAGTCTAGTGTGGCCACAAACACACATATGTGGCATATATATATATATATATATATATATATATATATATATATATATATATATATATATATATATATATATATATAGAAATAAACTTTTGAAAACATCACATATACGTAAATTTGCTTTATTCCGTGAGCGCTTTCGCCTTACGACTCATCAGACATAATATAATGGTAGCTAAGTTATTGTCTATTATGACGTCAGGCTATTACACATCGTATAATGCAGTATTGTTGTTGCATTGTTATATTCAGATACCTGCAGGTTTTGTTGCGTAAAAATCTGTAAGTTATTTTCTATTCAGAGAAGGTTTTAAGAGTTCAATAAAATAATCTTCTTTTGCTCTGCGAAAATTTTCGTCACTTTTTTATTTTATAAAAGGGAAATATTTTAAACTTCCCCTTTCCAAACTCGTCGCTATATATATATATATATATATATATATATATATATATATATATATATATATATATATATATATATATATATATATATATATATATATATGCCACATCAAAAACAGTTTTTAGTTTTATCAACTTTTACTGCATCAACAAAATGTATTGACTGATGTTTTGAGCTTATATATATATATATATATATATATATGATATATGATAAGTGCAAGTGTTTTCGATTCATACATATATAAATAAATAAAATATATACATGAATAATAAAATCAAGGCCAAGAAAATGAAAATTAGTGTAATGTAAATATGAGGATTTTTTCCAAAAGTCATGTTTCACTTTATATTACGTTTCCTGGGTGAATAAGTCTTCATATTTCCCTCAAGCTAGGGTAAATGTATTTCAATGTTTTAAGCACCATATTTTAACATACTATTAATTCATTTAGAACGAGACATACATTCAGGTTTTAAGCCATTTCTGGATGCATATGACACGAAAATGTTTTGATTCGACATTCTTTTACTTTTCTGTTTTTATCTTGGAAATGATAAACATAAGGCAGTAAGACAAATTCAAACATGAAAACAATGTTTTACAACTCATTAATTTCATTAAAATAGCCATTCAAAATTAAATTTGAGTTTTCGTTACATTAGAAAAAATATTCACCTGTGCAGTCTACAGCGACTGCCATTCCATTACAGTTTTGCTTGTCGAGATCCGCTTGACATATACCTATATCCCTCTCTGTTCCGTTACACATCAATGAACCGACCATGAATGGATTTGGACCACGTACTGCTGCAAAGGAGCTTGCGTTTGTTGGACTGAAAGATCAAGAGTAAATATTTGTTTTTGTCCAATGGCTAAAATTCAATTAAATTTTAATATCGAATCGAATAACCGATCCGATATGCCAGATGGTGTTCAACATATAAACACTTCATATACCATTCACTGAACATTGTTGGCACAGGGATATTGAAAACCGCGTTTGGTGTGAACATTCCGCAAATTTTACGGTCGGTATAATAGTCTTGTTTGCGATTACCCAGTTTCACTGGGTGAAATGTTGAGTTGCCTTTTCGTTGGTGGTTGTTGAGACATCTGTACTAATTGTGACAAGGACTCGCTCCTCACGTATTTCATTTGTACTTGACTGTGGACTCACGGCGAGTGTGACCGGTTGACAGGGGATGATTACGCCTTCATGGCACCTGATCCCATATCTTGATTTCAAGAGTCCGTATTCACATTTTTACCAGATTTGTACCTATATCTTGGACATCCTAATTATTTATACTTTGATATCTGAGATTTTTATATAGATATATTTCTGTTATGAGGAAATCATGATTAAAAAAATTGTTGGAAAATATATTTTTTTTCAAAATGTAATCTAGAAGCGAGGACTTCTTAGTTCACCTGTAATGAAGCATCCTACAAACGGCAGCTGTGTTACCATCCGTCCAGTTATTGTAACAAAAGGATCCCCAATTGCCGTTGTAACGTACCTCCACTCTCCCTTTACCTGGGGTATCGCCGTCAACTATTCGGATATTATGAATACCTAGACGATAAAAAAGATGAATTATTTGTCGTTCTTCATCACCTATGCATGACCAATTTGTAATTATGAAGTTGAAAAACAAATACTGCGGAATGCAAGATATATCAAACTGCATCTTTGTTTACTTTATATTTAATGTTTCATAAAATATAATTATTCGCAGTAACTAAAACACAAAAACAAATGCCCAATACGATCGTTTCTGTTTCAGTCACCCGATATGCCAGGGCGTGCACAACATATGAAGATTTCATATACGATCGTTTCTGTTTAATTATAAGAAGTGAAATGTTGAGTTTGCCCTTTTCGTTGGCGGTTGTTGAGACGTCTGTACCAATTGTGACGAGGATACACTCCTCACGTGTTTCACTGGACATCATCCCACCTCTTGGTTTCCAGAGGTCCGTGTTTGTCCATTTTTTATCGGATTTGTATCTATGTCCCTGGACATTCTATTGAGCTTGAATAAAAAGTACAGGTCTAACAATGTGATCTGGCACATATTTACAAAAACAACGACTCTAATTTAAATCTACAAGCTACTTGTCCTCACAGAAGTATTAGAGATTCTGTATTGCATGGAGTTCGTGTAAGGCTATTCGTTTTACCTCTACAACCTATTTTTGGAAAGTAGATCATTTTGTTTTGCTTTCTAGCTGATCCAGTAAGTGCCACTCGCCTTGGCAGACCTAAAGCTGTATTTTGTCTGAAGATAAGTAGTGTCATACAAAGTCATATGAGAAATCTAAATATATTGTCAAAATTCTAAATTCTGAAATGTATTCAAAGAATTAATGAAACAAATTGAAAATATATAAAGGTTGCCCACAGTCGTGTGACATAGGTGGTCTTCATATCGATATTTTACGCCATTTTGTTTTATCTAAGTGTGTAACATGGTGTTATTTACGCAATGCAAAAACAAATCCGAGTTTTCAAATCGTCCGTTATTATTCTAAATTTTTCGTGCTGCTATCACGTGAGTATTACTTTCTCTTTACGGTGTTTGCATAAGTCAGCAGAGAAGATGTCTGGTGTATTGTTCAGACGTTGATTCCAGTTTGTGTTTTTACATAAAGGACTAATAATAATAATCTGGACTCTAAATATAACTGCATTTTATCTCTTGATCGACACAAAGACACAAACCGGAAATCACGATGACTGACGAAGTTGAAGCGGCGCACGAAAAATCCAGATCTAACAACGTAAGAACTTGAAGCTGGTCTCTCCTCGATTGAAAAGTACGCGGTATATTAGACGAATAATGTAAAATTTTAAATGTTGACTCAATATCATGCATAGTTAATGCCGCGAGAGTGGCATGCCTACAAGGGGCGATAACTCCTTCCGGGCACCTTGTTCCAACCCGTTTGAGCTTTGTAAAAGTTCTTCGTGTTCAGAAAATTTCTATATCCAATTTGTCGTCTTCTAATGGACTAAAGTTTTAGATAATCCATGGGTACTTCTTGATCTTTACAATTATCTTGGGGGAATACAGAATCCATGGGTACTTTTTCATCTTTACAATTATCTTGGGGGAATACAGAATGATATAAAAAATATTAAGATCAAGAACATGACCAAGTAGATTTCAGTGAAGCCGTTGTTCTGCTTGGCTCTGGGAGAGAGACGTTGGACCGACCTACAAAATTAACATACCCAAAGAAGTAGCAGTGCATCCTACTCCGGCATCATCAACATGGGAACACGACGTGCGTCCCCATTCGTTCCCGAGTTTACATAGTGCTATATTGGCTTCGTTGCCATGACAATGTGGCGATATATCCATGGAAGATCCGTTGCCCTGCCCAAACCAGGCGTTACTGTAGATCGTCGGAGACGTGCTCCTAAAAAGAAATTAAAATAACTTCATTAAATAAAACGTTTCACTGTTTATTCAATTTCTATTTCTTATACTTTTAAAACTGACAATAGTTGTTTTCAAAAAAAGAATTATTAAAATGATATACAACTACTTTTCTTTTATAATATAGAAAGTTGAAGATAGCTTTTTCGTCTGCGATGTTAACAGTACTCTAAATTTAATCTCAGAGCACTGTGTACATTAAAATTTTAATTAAGGCCTGGGTAATACCAAAATTTTCACAAAGTAAAATTGAAAAAGTACCAATCAATAATCAAAACTCAAGTCCATTGTAACACGACGAATTAGATGTGCAAATGATATCAACATGAAGAACAATAATAACGAATCCCAAACGGAATAAGACCAGGTGTCCGGAAGGAGTCAAGCTGACTGCATGCCACACCCGTCGCAAATGTTCAATCGGAACCTGAGTGGGTCAAATTTGGAAAAAAGGTCAAGTTTGGTGATGAGCTCAAGTTCGGTGAAAAGCATGATTGGTGAAACGGATGATATAACATGAAATATAACAACTTTTAAAAAATGCAAAGGTCCTAACTTTTAATTGTACGTTGAAAAATAGTTCTCATGACATAAGACCATGTAATTGGCTTTTTGCCAAATTCGGATTTCGAATAGTATTTTACACCACACACAACAACTTTTCAATTATATGGTGGTGGTCATGTTTTAACGGTGAGAGAATCCTATCACAATGTATCCAGGAAGTGATCACCGGCCTTACGCAAGTAAACTGGCATAAATTCCCAACAGAAATCAGATTATTTTTCAGCGGGTTTCGAAATTGCGCTGATTGGAAGTGAGATACTTCAAGGTTCAAAGCACGATGCTCTAACCACTCGGATATGCACGCTCATTGGGGTTTTTACATAGACAAGGCGCAAATTTTCCTTCGGTTACGTTAAATGAAAAAAAAAAACTGGTGAACAAGTGACGTGCATCTTACCAATATCCCATTGATCTACATATAGTCAATGCGTCTGACGTTTCCCATGAGTGGTCACACAGGTTTTTGATTTCGTTACCTGATTCAACATTGACGGTACCGGAAGTGGGAGAACCGGAAGCGCCAGTAAGAAAAACTGTGTTGTTTGCTGAAAATGGAGATAAAACATGTGAAGGGAAAAAAGTTTACAAATGTATCTGCCTGATTCTGGATTCCTGTTTTTTTAGTAAACAAGAGATACTACAATTATATTGATTAATTTGAGGAAACAAAATAATCTATTCATTACATATTTAAAAAAAAAAACAATTCTCAGAAAACAAGAAAAAGTAGATTTAAAATTTGAAAAAAGTATTTGGATTGGTCGACCAAAAATAACATGGTTTATATTCACATTGATTTTGTACAGATAGCGAAAACCGAATTAAAAACATTTATGTAATTGATAAAGCCTTTCATACTTTTCCTTTGGCCTGTGGCTTTCCATCTCTTCTTTTCGAATGGACAAAGTGTGAGAGAGAGAGAGAGAGAGAGAGAGAGAGAGAGAGAGAGAGAGAGAGAGAGAGAGAGAGAGAGAGAGAGAGAGAGAGAGAGACATAGACATAGACAGAGAGAGAACTGTATTTACATATTTATGAACTGAATTTTTAACCGTGATGCACAGAATCGTAACATAGCATCTAAGATCGAAACCTGTTGTCGTTGGACATTAACGGAATTTCGAAATTTCCGATTTTGATTTTCCATCGTATATATAATCTATACAGAAAACCGTCGTATTAATATAGTCTAAATATTTACAGATTTAAAGTGATACGACTAGCCTGTCGCACTGAAGTAAATGTCGAGATAAAATGACACTCGACAAAATACACAAGTACACATTGGAGCTCTAGATTAACAAAAAGATCGGTCTCACATGAGGCGGACCATTATTATTTTGAGCTCCATTCTGTTAACCTAGCATAATATAGTAAAATCCAAATAACCTGGCGGGGTGGAGTCTTGTGAACCCATACTTGACCTGGACGAGTTTAAAATTTAGTTTTAAAATTAAAACTACAATAACTAGAGTTAACTTTCTGCTTTTCACCATAGCTAAGAGAGTTTCCATCGAAGAATAAAATGTTTTTCCTGTGCAGCTTGTCATGACTGAAAAGTGAGTAGAATCATCTGTATGATAATTAAAAGTTTATTCAGTCATGCCAGCTAATGTGAATCGTACAATAGCTGACACAAGTAATAACCTATATGCTAGTTTGTTTGAATGCTTGGCACAATGTTCGACTTTAGAATGTTTGTAATGAGGATAGTTAGATATTTAGTGGCAAAAAGTGTTACTTAGAAAAAAAAATTTAGTATAAAATTTGCAATGACAAAAGACTAAATTGGTATTACCAATACAGGAAACGCCAGCATCACGTGAATGATCACAATTAACTCCTCCTGATTTGTCGGATCTGCAATGAAATATATCTTTTTCTGTTCCGTTGCATTTAACTTGTGACATGGCTACTTTCCCGGCACCGGCACCGAAGAAGGCCGAGTGATACGCTTTACCAATAACGGTACTGAAATAAGAGTTAAAAAAAATTAGTCTCATAAAAAGTGTGTCGTTTGTACATTCATATAAATGTCACAATAGACGTCATGTATAAAGGAACAGGGATAGGTCCATGTATATTACAGGTTCCCTAGTTCGAATATTCGGAAATGACCGCAAGGTATTTTTGTAAAAACAAAATCAATATCTCTCTCTCTCTCTCGCTCTCTCTCTCTTTCTCTCTCTCTCTCTCTCTCTCTCTCTCTCTCTCTCTCTCTCTCTCTCTCTCTCTCTCTCATAAAGCCATTAAATGCTTTTATTTCATGTTTATCTTTGCTCCCTCTTCTGCTGAATGTCCCCTTCTCTCTCTATCTCTCCCTCTTTCTTTATCGCCCTGTCTCTCCATTTCCCCTTTCTATCTCTCTGAACTCATTTTATATTATTAAAAACAAGACAAGACAAGCAATCTCACAGACAAAAAAAAACACGTAGTTAAATGTACAAGGGAAAAAACTACCACTGAAGTTATGAGTTTTTAGTGTAATTTGCTATAATGAAAAAAACCTATCTGTACAACATAACAGCATGGAACAACCTGTCGATGGGATATTCCGTCAAGGCTCTACAGACAGCCGTGGCATCGACATCGTCCCAACCATCGTCACATATTGTCGACCAAACACCACCAACTTTAATCTCCACCCTACCCTCCAAGGGATGTGATCCACCGACCAGGCGAATATCTTTCGTTTCTGTTGTAAAAAAATAAACACATTATCATGGCATTCTAATGTGTACAGTATCAATATGACTTAGGCTATAGAAAGCGCAGAGAACTTAGTGGCGAAGAGAGAGTAAAAATAAAAGCATAAGTCAAAATAACTGTGTCCACTAGTTTTGGTTGATTAAAATGTAAAGGGTTGACACCTGCCTTTTATATCTTACGTAGCGGTATTTTATGTGTACTGGGTAATTTATCCATGCCCACGACTAATAAGACTTTATCCGTATTGTTCACACTCAAATTACCCATAAGGGAATTTTGCATAGGTAATGGCGGATGTCTGTTGAAATTGGAAAGCGGAAGTGATAGAAACGGGGTCGTTTATTACCCAAAATGAATGTAGAATAAAATCATCTGAAAGGCAAGTTTTTCCCTTCATGTTCACTCCCCTACGAATGCCGTTTTGGCAGGAGAAGAAAAAAGGTTACCTACATGACCCAATTTATTGATAGAGGGCGAAGCCCTTACATATGTAGAGAAGCTCACATTTTTTATTCCTACTACATCCGGGGACCTGTACTACTAATGATAAATATTTTGCTAACATCGGGAATATTGCGCGTGACATAAACAAATTGTCAGAAATGCAAAGTCATTACTTAAAAGCGCATTGCACACGAAGTAATGAACTACCACACAAGTAACGTTTTGTGGACTGAAACTAGGCCATAACGACTAGGGTTGTACGTCGAACCCGATCACGAAGCGCCTCCATTGTTCTGGTAATGTGAACTGCACGAAATGATGGATATGCTGGGATAGAGAAAAATATAAATACCACATAGATTCTATTTAAGTTTTAACACCAAGAGAACAGTCAGCCACTCAATATTTTATTTAAAACAATGAGTGAATGACCGGGACATTTACGTGATAAAAACACCAGGGCAACACGACGGAATCCCCAAAGGGATTAACTGAACATGTAAAACTGTTGATGAATGCCTTCGCCCTCTCCATAGGTTTACCTAGGTATTATTTATAATGCATGACTAACACAGAGATTCCCATAGGAAATGTATTTTGAACAACTGAAACAACCAAACAGAGAACAAAAAGAGCTAAAGACGGTATGGATGGATTGTAAAGTAAAATCTAATCAATAACCAAAATATTGATCTACACCAAAATTCAAACCCACATAATTCAATTGCACTTTCCAAAGGTAGTCTACAGGGCAAATTTGAAATCTGTACCTCTATCCATTATCCGGAACTAGCTTCAACCTGAAACTTTTAACCAGAATATTGATCCCCGCCCCAATTACTACTTTGATCCACCTCATAAAATTAAAACCAACATAATTCAGATGCACTTGTCACAGGCCAAGTGTGAAATCTTCACTTCTATTACTGAGAATTCGCTTAAACCTAAATTTTAACCAAAATGTTGACGGATAGACGGACAGACAGACAGACGGACGAACAGACGGACATTGTCAATCTATAGAACGGACTTGTTTTGCAATCCGACCAAAAAGTATGAAGAAAAGATATAGGATACACTTTTTTGTTTTCTATTGATATCAGCACATTCTTTGGAACTGACAACCAAATGCATTGTAAATTTAATTATAAATTCCTTATCGAATGTGACTTAGACTGTGAAACCGCATACATGATGCCATACTATGAAATAATTCAATGTGTATCAAGTTAGAAATACTGTTAATTCAAGTTCTTTGTGACAAACACCATTACTGACTACACTGGTAGCCGCCATTCTTTTTTTTTCATGATCAATGGTAATTGCCAATGTTGAATCTTGAACCCAATCATGAAGCTCTTTCGTTTTGCTGATTCATTTCATATCTACCTACTGTTCTGTGTACCATATGATCTAAAACTAAAATATATGAAATATTCATTTTGAACCTCACTCTCCAACTGGCAATCCTAAATCATATCATAATTTGAAAATGTCTAATTGCTTTTTCTATATTTTTAAGGAATTCAGATGTTACAAATATTAAAAAATTCTGTTTTTGTTTTATGATAAAAAAAAATTTTTGTCAATCAACAACAACAACAGCAACAACAACAACAACATAATAATAATAATAATAATAATAATAATAATAATAATAATAATAGTAATTGTAAAAAAGTCTTACGGCATCGCAATCCTACACCGGAAGTGCCAGATACTTGACGAGTTGTCCATTGGTTATGTACACATTGGTTTATGTCATATTCTACTCCTGTACAATTAATATAATCAATCACCTGGTAGTTATTACTTCCTGTTCCACTAAAATAACCATCGGGATATATTTCCGGTACAGTATCACTACATAATAATAATAATAATAATAATAATAATAATAACAATAATAATAATAATAATAATAATAATAATTATAATAATAATAATAATTATAATGATTATAACGATGATGACGATGATAGCAATTGTAATAATATTGATGATAAATATAATAATGTAAATAAAGATGATAACGATAATGATAATAAGAATACAGAAGATAATAATAATAATAACAATAATATCTAAAATAATATTTACAAATCAAAAAGTAATAACTTACTTCATGCTATATCCAAGCATTCTGCAAACCAACATGGCTTCTTTCTGTCCGAACATACGACCAGAGACCGTACCCCACCTACCCTGATGAAATACTTCCAATCTACCTTCGTACTGTGTTGTTCCGTCAACAAGTCGCAGTTTTGTCGAGTCTGAATATAAATATATATATATATATATATATATATATATATATATATATATATATATATATATATATATATATATATATATATATATTTATATATATATAATGCACTAGAATTTCTGTAAAATAACCTTCATCAGCTGAGCTCCAATTTAGATTAAATGTATATTTTTTTTAAAGAGAAATGATACCATACAAGGCCACTGTAGGAGTAACTACTGAAAGATGACTATCATGACTCAGAATAAGGCTTACAGTGACTAACGTATTTGTTGATATTTGAAAAAATATTAATAGTAAAATCTCATGAGAGACAGATGCAGGCAGATAAGGAGAAAGGCGGAGAAGAAGATGGAAAAGGAGAAACAGAACGAGAGAGAGAGAGAGAGAGAGAGAGAGAGAGAGAGAGAGAGAGAGAGAGAGACAGAGACAGAGATAGAGAGAGACAGAGAGAGAGAGAGAGACTCACTACAAGATACCCCTACAACATGATTGCTTGAGCACGTGTTTGGAGACCACGTGACATTTCTACAATCCAATAAGTCCTTTTCTGTGCCTGCGCATTGAAGAGTGGATATCCAGGAAGAGACATCGTTTTTTCCGAAAACTTCACCTGCGTGAACTTGGGCACCACTGCATAAAAAGATTCCATTTAAATCACTGATAAAAAAAAAGTATAAAGTATATTTTACATTCACATTTTCGTACACTATGATCGGACAAATTTCCTGAAGAATGTTTGTCTGACTACTACTTCGACCACTGTATACTAAAATACTATTTTATCCCGTTTAATATTCTATCGTGTTATGATATACTGTAAACCGTAAAAGCCGCCCGGTTGATATGCCGTTATAGTATATTGTAAGCTGTAAAAGAAGTAAAGCTCATATGACGTAATAATATAGCGTAAACCCTAAAAGCCGCCCGGTTGATATGCCGTTATAGTATATTGTAAGCTGTAAAAGCGGTCCAGTTCATATGGCGTTATAATATACCGTAAACCGTAAAAGCCGCCCGGTTGATATGCCGTTATAGTATATTGTAAGCTGTAAAAGCGGTCCAGTTCATATGACGTAATAATATACCGTAAACCGTAAAAGCCGCCCGGTTGATATGCCGTTATAGTATACTGTAAGCTGTTAAAGCGGTCCAGTTCATATGGCGTTATAATATACCGTAAACTGTAAAAGCCGCCCGGTTGATATACCGTTATAGTATATTGTAAGCTGTAAAAGCGGTCCAGTTCATATGGCGTAATAATATACCGTAAACCGTAAAAACCGCCCGGTTGATATGGCGTTATAGTATATTGTAAGCTGTAAAAGCGGTCCAGTTCATATGGCGTAATAATATACCGTAAACGGTAAATGCCGCCTGGTTGATATGGCGTTATAGTATACTGTAAGCTGTAAAAGCGGTCCAGTTCATATGGCGTAATAATATACCGTAAACCGTAAATGCCACCCGGTTGATATGGCGTTATAGTATATTGTAAGCTGTAAAAGCGGTCCAGTTCATATGGCGTAATAATATACCGTAAACCGTATATGCCACCCGGTTGATATGGCGTTATAGTATATTGTAAGCTGTAAAAGCGGTCCAGTTCATATGGCGTAATAATATACCGTAAACCGTAAAAGCCACCCGGTTGATATGGCGTTATAGTATATTGTAAGCTGTAAACGCGGTCCAGTTCATATGGCGTAATAATATACCGTAAACCGTAAATGCCGCCTGGTTGATATGGCGTTATAGTATATTGTAAGCTGTAAAAGCGGTCCAGTTCATATGGCGTAATAATATACCGTAAACCGTAAAAGCCACCCGGTTGATATGGCGTTATAGTATATTGTAAGCTGAAAACGCGGTCCAGTTCATATGGCGTAATAATATACCGTAAATCGTAAATGCCGCCTGGTTGATATGGCGTTATAGTATATTGTAAGCTGTAAAAGCGGTCCAGTTCATATGGCGTAATAATATACCGTAAACCGTAAAAGCCACCCGGTTGATATGGCGTTATAGTATATGGTAAGCTGTAAAAGCCCCCCGGTTCTTATGGCGTTAAGATAAACTGTAAACCGTAAGAGCGACCCTGTTGTGATGACGTTATACTAAATCACTGATGAAATGTCAAGTTAAAGGATGAAAAAAAATGTGAATGGTATACTATCGCAGAATCAAGAGGGACAACTCTTTCTAAGTTAATGGTATAAGGTACTGGCGTATCAAGAAGTTTACCTCCCTTTACTTAGTTTTCACCAAAGACGTTATTCATTATTTCATAGCATCCATAACTTGGCTATTTTATCCTTAGCCATTTCATCTCTACATACCATGATAGACTGGTCTTACAGAAAAGCAAAATCATACCACTCAATTATCCAGGGGGGAATGATAAATGTGTCCTTAAAAGAAATAGATAACTGCGTTAAAATATGATAATGAAGTAAGTAATGCAGTCTTCAACCCTTTCACCCCTGAATATCTGAGTGGTATGCTCTTTCCATTTTTCTAGGTTATTCGTTATAAAAAGTTGCATGTTATACTTCACCCTTTCACCCTTAAATATTTCAATGGAATGTTCTATTCTATTGGTCAGACCGGTTTCTTGTGATCTGTAGGGTTGAAAGGATTAAATGACATTTGTAGTTAGGTTGCCTTTATACAGAGGTGACCTTTAATGTAAGGTCGACTGGACATTTTCACTGACCTTTGGACTGAGCTATGTTTATGACAAGGTAAAGGTCCAGTTCCCAATGTGAATGTATTACCTTGGATCTAATCCTAATAATCTGCAAATCACACTTGCTTCGTGAACACCAAAGGAAGTGTCACAGATAGTTCCCCACATTCCATTGTGTTTGATCTCCACTCTGCCCTCTGAGGGAACACTTCCATTAACAAGACGTACATCTGTTTGCTCTTTGTAAAAAAAAAAAAAATGTGCATTAAATACCAGAATTATTAACTTTTAAATACAGAAATACAAGATACTGGCACACATGGACACATAAGCACACGTACATACACACGCATAACCACACACATACACACAAACAGAAGCACATACATATATGAACACACAACAAGCATGCATAAATTCATGTACACACAATCACACAACTGTCAGTTTGGTTGGTGTTATAATGTCGACCTGCCATATCTGTCCACCTGGTTCTCACGCACATCGCAATATCCAGACTACAAATATACCCATATCAGTTGTAGGAATAACTACACATGAAACCAGGAACTTCCCAAAATATATGGCAAAATATATGATTGCACTGGAAAAAAAATGATAATATACAATATGGCAATGAATTGAACTTTAACAATGGACATTGGATCCCCAAAACGATTACATATGTGAAAATAAATCATTTATACAAATGCAATATCTATAAAAATTCCTCAATGGGCAACACTTTATCATGCCAGAAAGATATGATCTTCCCCACAGTCACAAACTTGTAAATTTTAGTGTCTGAAATCTAGCGAATGGGTCGATGACAAAATGGTCTTTTTTCATATCTGTGAATGCCCCTCTTCTTGGACCTGTCGCTGCACTTTTTATTCTGCAACTGTGACTTGTGTATGGAAGGAAACATATGTCCTCAAGCGGATTTTATATAAAAGTAAACCAAGGTAAGTTGGCACAAAGACAACGAATTTACACTAAATCTCGACAGTAATGTCAGACTTGTTTTCGGCAACAAAATTTGTAGCTCCAGCAATACACGAAGTCACGTTTTACATGTGCATTTTTACTTTTGTATTTTGACAGATTCCGCATATGCCACTTTATCTTGGTAGATCTGTACATAATAATCACCCCCCAACTACCCCAAAAACACACACGTGTCACACTTGTAAAACACAGAAAAATACACACATACATACATACATACATACATACATACATACATGCATGCATCACACTTAAAACATGCACACACACACGAATATATACTTACTACATACGACATTGAGTTCCCTGGTACAAGAACTGATTTGTGGGATTGACGGACATATACTGTTTTGTCTGAAACAATCTAGGTGGGCATTAGCCAATCTACCTGGATTTCCATAAATCCCATAAGGGAGCAGAGAACCCCTGGAACAAGTTCACATTTTTATAATTATAATTTGATAACCGCTAGAAAGATATTATAGAATATATATATATATATAATTAGTACAGACGACTAAACAACCGCAATCAAACAGATGTAGGTGCATCAAAAAAGTGTTAATACGGACACGTGATTTTGAATGATTTCAATTTCTTCTTTTGAAGTGGGCTATGTGGGTATGTATGATTACCAGAATAGTATTAAACCGTAGTTCTTCTGATTAACAATTATGTCTATTTGCCTTACAAATAAACAATGCATTATTTGAGGCTTTGTCTACCGAGACCAGTACATATTGTTCATGTAGTCTATCTAGCTCGGTTACCACTTCTTGGTCATTAAAACAGCAGGATACCGTGTTTTCACAGTTCCTTTAAGATTTCGAATACGATATTTTATCAACCATTGTACAGCTTTCAGCCATTCAGACAAAGCGTCTTCGTCTGACATAATAGTCAATGCGATTCATAACTTTTTTTTATAAATTTCGCGGTTGTTTGAGGTTTTCATTTTCAACATTAGAAACATCACCGGTGATAACATGCCCGATAGGTCTTTATTTGAAGGGGATGATGCACATGAACATATGACGGTGATATTTAGAACTAAAAACAATTACATTTCAATACATGTCTTACCTGTTGATTGATATCTCCGTACAACAGCTGTAAAAAGCGCAAATATAAGCCGATATAAAGTATGTACCCTTAATGTGTTCTGTCTATATTTACCCTGCATTGAAGCCAAGCTTACTACAAACATAAGTTGCTTCAGATATGCCGTAACCTGTAGCGCATAAACTGTACCACGTTCCATTGATGTTCATTTCTACCCGACCTCTATGACTTGTTCCGCCTGTCAGTCTTATAGGAGGATCCCCTTAAATAAAATATTTGATTATCACATTGTATGTTAGCGATATAATCGTAGACCGGTATTATCCCCCTTTGTTTATCCTATATTCCGGTTCAGTTTTCGGTCAGTTACCAATCTACTGCACAGTTGTCGGTCACTGCAGGCTCTCTCTGTCTGTCTGTCTGTCTGTCTGTCTCTCTCTCTCTCTCTCTCTCTGTCTCTGTCTCTCTCTCTGTCTGTCTGTCTGTCTGTCTCTCTCTGTCTGTTTCTCTCTCTCTCTGTCTATCTGTCTCTCTCTCTCTGTCTGTCTGTCTCTGTCTGTCTCTGTCTCTCTCTCTCTGTCTTTCTGTCTCTCTCTATGCCTGTCTCTCTCTCTGTCCGTCTCTCTCTCTGTGTCTCTCTCTCTCTCTCTGTCTCTCTCTCTCTCTCTCTCTCTCTCTCTCTCTCTCTCTCTCTACAAGCATACGGATGAATGCACACACACACACACACAGTGACAAAAACATTGAAGCAGGATACAAATTAATAACAAAACAAAAAGAAAGATAGATTTTTAAGGAACCTTTCTGCAATTCCAATATAAAATCGCAAAATAAGTTGTTTGTTGGGTAAAAGAAACTGACCTTCTTGTAGACAAAGTACTGACATATATTTAGCTTATCTAGCTTTTAGCTTGACATATATAAAAATATAAAATTATAATATGTTCGTGCGCGTCGTAACACCAGACACACCTAAGTACCAGTGTACTTACAGCATTTTACTCCCGCATCTTCGGAGTGCTCACAATTTTCTTTACCCCAACCACCGAACCCGCAGCTGGAAATATCATTCTCACTTCCGGTACAAGCTAGATCATCCATCCATATTGTTCCACTTCCTTGCCCGAAATGCGCCTGGCTATAGGCTATAGCATACCTGAAAGAAAAGTGACTGACATGAGAAATAACTAATTTTAATCTCAACATTAGAACTCAACAGTTGTGTATGTCGGGTAGGACATACGGAAATGGAGTAAAAGAAATGGAACGCTTTCCATTTAAAACCATATTTTTCAATAGAAAAATAGTGCCTGTTCGATAACGGTTGTTGAGACGTCTGTACCATATTGTTCTCACTTATTAATTTCATTTGGGTTTGACTGTTTTCACAGCGGTCAACAGGAAATGCTTCCTCCGCCATGACACCTGATCAAACATATTGATTGCCAGGGATCTGTGTTTGTTCAGTTTTTACAAGATTTGTATTGTCCAATTTACATAAGATAGCGGGGCGGAGTAAGCTTTTGATTATCAAACGGATGATTTTACTCATTTTTCGGTTATGACAAGCTGCTTGGGAAAATAGTTTTATTCTTTTTTACTCTCTTATGCATGGTGACAAGTAGGAACGATTACTCTAGTCAATGTAAACTTAATGTCATGCTTTATTTCTTAAAATTTAAACTCGTCCAGGCCAATAATATTAATATTTTTTCACAATTCATAAAATGAAAATATTTGGTAATCTCATTGTTTGTTTAGATTATAATGTTGTAATTTCTAATATAAAAGATTTAACATTTCAAGCAGAAAGTCAAAAATAGAAGTCACAATTATTTGACGCATACAGGGAATTTTCACCACAAAGTTTAACTTTCTGTTTGAGTAGATAATTCTAACCTAGACAATATAATTGAACTGGATTTGATTATTTGTTTCCCGATGAAAATGATATTCAAATGCAATCAGAAATTATATAAAATTTATCTTTTTTTAAATGTGGTTTTATATCAAATACATATTCTATAGAAATGTAGTGTTCCAATACTTTTGCGAGCCGGCCTGGTTCAGTCTGTAGTGCGTTCGACTCTTAATCGTCAGGTAGTGATTTGAGTCCAGTCTCATCCTTCAGATGAGAAAGTAAAAACCGAGGTCTCATGTCACAGAAGGTGTCGGCACAATGACCGTACGTGCAGAGCATAGGCCAAATTTTGAAGCCCTTCACCGGCATCTCCATATGAGATAAAAATTCTTCAGTGGGACTTTTAAGTAATTATAAAATCAACAAATTCAATACTTTTTCCTTTAAATCCATTTTACCTCGATGTACATTTTAAGTTTTTAAGTAAAATACCATTATCATGATATATAGCCATAATACGCAGCGAAATGTGGTGATAGATGTATAAAAATATTACAAACATAATACCAAATTTATAATGTTCAAGACCAGAGCAACGTCAATTAGAGTTCATCAGTTGAGATCCAGTTTCTAAACAGATTTTCTAACGAAACAGTGGTATCAGACAAGGTCAAGTAATAATTCTAAACGTATATCCAAAATCTGTCTAAGAGTAATCACTGTAAATTAAATGATGGCCATAGTAGCTTTAAAAGAATTTATAATTTTAAATGTCAGTGCGAAAATATTACTTTGGTGTAATAATATCTGCTGGTACCGAAATACCAGGTACTGGGTTTATGTATACCTTCGAGTACCTACACGGTCCAAGAGCAGTGGCAACTACCTAGAAGTTATAAATATTATAAACATAGTAGCACAGTGACAATGTTCAAGACGATACCGTTTCTGTCAATTAGACTTCATCAGTTGAGCTCCAATTTGAAAAGTATATGTGTATTTTCTAAAGATAAAGTGGTATCATACAAGGCCAAATAATATCTCTAAAAGTATAGCCGAAATATGTCTAAGAGTAACTACTGAAGAAAAAAAAAAGAAAATTCGAGTTTAAATGGTGTTAACAGTGCCAAATATTCCTTTAGTATAAGATGAACAGCTGGTACCGAAATACCAGGTACTAGGTTTATGTATACCCTCGGAGACTCAAACGGTCCACCAGCAGTGGCAACGACCCAGTGGTTATAAATATTATAAACATAATACCAAAATTATTGTAGTGTATCGTAAACATTTGACGGAATTGCGTTCTTTCCCATAGATTGAGCTTCACGAAGTCGACATTTAAAAACTACAGAAATCTAATTTCGGTCAAAACGCAGTATATAGTTCTCTTTTTAACTGTCCTGAGGTTACATCAAGTAATTTTTCGTCACAGGTGGAATCAATCGGGTGATTTCAAAATAAACATCAACGCCGTTTTGAATTGTTTTATCCGTCAAACTATCAGATACCAGTAGTTAATGCAAACATGGAATGAATTTTCACCTGTCCTGATATCCAAGCATTCGACAAAAGACCGCTGCGTCCACTGACCCGAATTCGTCATCACACACCGTCCCCCATGACCCATGCAGAACCTCTATCCTTCCTTCATCAGGATGACGTCCATTTACAAGGCGAACTGAAGCTGTACAAAAGAAACGCCAAACACATGAATAATTAGAACTAACACAACACGTCATGAAAATAATAGAGATTGCTGCTCAGATGGATCTAATGCCAGTTCGCGAGCGTACGTAGTGGTAGGGAGTGTAAAAATAGACCGAGGGCCAGTTGGAGAGCGTACTTAGTGGTGGAGAGTGTATAAATAGACCAAAGGCCAGTTCGCGAGCGTATTTAGTCGTAGAGAGCGTAAAAATGGACTGAAAGCAAGTTCGCAAGCGTTGTAGAGAGTGTATTAATGGATCGAAGGCGAGTTTGCGAGCGTACATAGTATTAGAGAGTGTAAAAATGGACCGAAAGCTAGTTCGCGAGTACTTAGTGTTAGAGAGTGTAGAAATGGACCGACGGCCAGTTCGCGAACGTACTTAGTGTTAGAGAGAGTAAAAATGGACCGAAGACCAGTTCGCAAGCGTACTTAGTTGTAGTGTTAAAATGGACCAAAGACCAGTTCGCGAGCGGACCTAGTGGTAGAGAGTGTAAAAATGGACCGAAAGCCAGTTAGCGAGTACTTACTTGTAGTTAGTGTATAAATGGAACGAAGGCTAGTTCGCAAGCGTACTTAGTGGTAGAGTAACATAAAAAAAAACACGACAGTGACTAGTAATGATTTGACTTGACAATAAAGGTACTAGTCAAGTCATTTCTATTTTTCATTCCATTTATACACTATCTACCACTAAGTACTCTTGCGAACTGGCCTTTAATCCATTTATACACTCTCTACCACTAAGTACGACACCTACTGTGACACGGGACTCCCAGCTTTTACTGTCTCATCCGAAAGACAGGAAACCAACCTGTCACCGGCGAGACTCGAACTCACGACCTCACGATCCATCGACACCTTTCTTGACACTTTGACCTTGAGTTTTACAGGAAACTAACCTCACGACCTCACGACAAAGAGTGGAGCGAGCTACCGACTGAGCCAGGCCGGCACTCTTGCTCCAGAATAATATGTAACATTCTAATACTTTATATTGTTTAAAATGTTCATTAAAATCTAGATAGGAGTGTTGGACAACCGACTACAACTCTCAAAAGAATCTGAAACAACGCATGCGCAGTGGAAGCAGAAACTGATTCTACAACAGCAGACTGACACACATATATGAGAGTGCATCACAGCTATACAATCAAGCAAATGGAGATCTTATATTTATATCTTATATATCCTTTGGAAACAATATCTGTTCAAGTTAAATAATAAAATAATATTTTGAACATAACACACAAAGATATTACTTACTTGCATCTGTTTCACAGATAAAAATGAAATAGAAGAGAATCTGAAAAATGAAGCATAGAGTTTTGTTTTTAAAATGTACACTAAAACATTGACAAATCTTTACTTAATTAATGTTAAATAATTTGACAATTTTGTAAAACACCCCATTCGACTTGCGAGAAAATTCTTGGTTAAATCTGTATAACCTACTTTGCTATCACCCAAGGAACTACGTCAGCCGTTGCTATGACAACAAGTATAGCTGTTCTATATATTACCGCACATCATCATCATTGCTTGTGTTGTATCTTTTATATATCAATGAAAAGATTTACAATTTAGATTTGAAATTTAACATTAAATTTAAAAGATTGCAATTATAATGCTTTTAGACGGGTAAACAATTTCAGTTTCAAGCGCATGCTGTTTATAATTTCATCGTTTTCGTTTCACAAATTAAACATTGGTTAGTCTTTAATTTTGCTATATGTGAATAAAATAGTATAATTTATTATCTGGTATCTAGTACCAAAAACAAAATTATATCAAATTTATTTAGATGACTTTAGTCATCCACACATCGAAATGAGTGTAAAAAGGGTACAGATTTATAAAATTCTAAACCGAAAACGGTGTTCGAAATATTTTTTGTTTCAACCATACATATATAAACAAATTTCTCGTGTGACAAACAAACATATGTGAGAATATATATACATATACAATTCTGCTAAAACATACAAATCAAAGAAAATTAATTAGGAAAAAGGGAAAGGAACGCAGATATAATTCACATTTAAAATTAATTCTCAGCTCCACGAATCAATGATGGACTGTCTTTGAAATGTATGTTTGTTCTAATATATATATATATATATAAAGTAGGTGTCGGCACGTTACAGAACCCTCACTGCTCAATGGCCTTTCACCATTTGGTTCATGCCTCTGTGTGTGAAAGATTCTTGAGAGGGACGTTAAACAACAATAAACATTGTTTCAGATTATATACACACTGTTGAAATATCTATTATCTTCATACTACTTCATATTATTTTCATACAAATATTTATTTACAGAAAAAAAATTATCTCAGTTCGAGTCCTTGTGCTTAGTGTAATATTGGATTGTTTTAACCGTTTGACCCCTGGATTTCTGAATGGTATGTTCTTTTCTATTTGTTTAAGACCAGTCTATTATGGTCTTAGGGTCGAAACGGTTAATAAAAGGTTCTAACTGATGATTAGAAAAGAGATACCGTATTTAAATGTCAATTTGTGTTGTCTGTGAAAAGGACATATGCAGCGAATAAGGTTAAAATCCCCCAAAGTGCAACCATTGACAAAAATTGGATTAAATATCATGTTGTTTGCACAGAAATTAAACAACTTAATTCAAAAGATGTACGAGGAGCCAGTTGCCATAGAAATATATTTTATACTTACCACAAGGTGTTGAAAACGCCCATGTGTATGATTAAATCTTGACATTTTAAAACCGGTCACCTTAATTCTCAGTTCTTTAAGCACTGTGCTGTTATCTTTTCAAGTTCAAGTGTTTCTGTAAAGGTTTGCGTATATTTCACAATAAAACTGGAGAGGACCGTCTGATAACAGAGTCAAATTACAGAAAATGGAATGATTAACTGCACCGTCTTGCAATATACTGATATGATTTTTTGTTTTAAGCTTTATAAATTTTAAAATACTATACAATCAAGTGGTCCAATTTATTGTATAGTTTTTTAATTTCACGGGGAGAAAATTTCGCTTTTATCAGAAGGGAACTTATTCACGGGTGATAAATTTCGTGCAAGATTGGCTACGGGTTGTCGTTCTGATATTTTATAAGTGTAACGTATTATATTCACGGATATTTAATTTCACGATATTTCCTTCAATCGTGAACATCGCGAAATTAACCACCCCCGAATAAAAGCAACTATACAGTATATTTAAGGAGGTATTATTAGCTCTGTTTACCATGTTATGGTTCAGAATAACCCTATAGTATGCCAGCGAAAAAGAAACACACAGTTAAGTAGATTTATAAATTTTATTAACAATAACAAAATAAAAACTCAGTCACAAATAAAAAAATCAAGTCCATTGTTGTTCAGTTCCTATAACCAGAGATCCACTCGAATACACACATAAATCCAATTTTATTGTAACATGAAATCAAATCCACTGAAATACACAATAAATTCCCATTGGTATGTAATATCGATGTGCACTACTTTTGTATAACTTGAAATAAGATATGGTCTGTTCTTTTTTAACACGGTCTTGACAAAATAGTCTCGGGTAATCTCCCTTGTTCTTATCTATTCTACACTTGATCTGCCTAGAGATCTGACCGCATCCTTTATTGTTAGCCTAGTACAGTTCTAGAAAACTCTATTTAACCCTTTCACCCCTTAATGTCTGAGTGGTATGCTCATTTCTATTGTTTAAGACCACTCCATTATGACTTGTAGGGTTGAAAGGGTTAATATATGACCTTTCTAGAAAGTACATTCATGTTTACGATAGAAATTCCCTATGGCTAAATATAGTAATATAATGTCATCATTAGAAAGACCTTGAAACAAAGCAATAACAACTAATATTCCAGAAAGATCCAGATGTACTAAGTTCATTTAGTACTAGTAATAAGTAAACAAGCGCCCCCATCAACCAATATATATATATTTCTTTTTCTTCTTTTCTCTACTTGTTTCTGATGTACACAAACATATAGAAACTACACACAGGCATTGGAAATTTTGTATTCCAATATATTTTGTAAAGATAAGGTCAGGTCCAGTGCGTTATTTATATACAATGTGTATGGGTGTATAATTGAATTGCTAGTGTGCAGCTGCCAAACGTTATTTCTAAATCAATTTTCACAAAGTATGTAGAAATGTAAGGATTGTTATCCCTTGGTATGTTTCTTTTTGTTTGTTATCGTTTAGCAATCTAAGTAGTATTAAAGGAATAAAACGCTGTTGACAAATTTAAAAATAAAAACAAATAAAACAACCCCTTCAATATAAAAACCGAACTCAGATTCTCTTAATGGTTCTGCGTTGGCTAGAAAAGGTGGATTGAAAATGGAGAATACATAGTGTCCGAGCTAGTCACCGCCATACAGTCTTGCGTACTTCCCTGTACAATCCGTGGATTGGCTTTAACTTTTATTCGTGAGACGATTTCGTATTATCTGGACCCGAAGTCACCAAATTTACTTAATATTCAAAGCTTGACTTTTATTTCATTAACTATTTTTTTCGTCCTGCTCACTTATTTTTCCACGAGCCATTGCATGTTTCTACAATCCATGTTCCATGTTTGTCGATCAACAGGATATATCTGGTCGAGGTAATTCTGAAATTCTGAATCATATATAGACGGGACGTTGTCGATATATGTGTAGGTAAATTTGAACCAAGATGCTAACAGTTTGTTTCCTTTGGAGAGGAGAGACTACAATTTCTGCTTCATCTGAATACAAAAAGATATCAGACGAAAGAGGTGTACAATTGGTACCCATTGGAAATGCCAACAATTTGTTAGAAAACTGCTGTCTACCAAAACCCACAGCATCGTTATAATATCGCTCCCAGTGTACTTGTTATTGGTTTCAGAGTGTTCCGTCACAAAAGAAGGTTCCTTGTTACCTAATACTAAATATTTATTTATGCAATTTCCATTTTTGTATACAAAGGAGTTTCGTATAATAGATGTTAACCTGTTTTTGAGTTTTTAATGAGGAATTGTTCTGTAAAGGGTCGAAAAATCAAAAGATTTGATGCTTGCAATATGTTTGAAATTTGGAGACTTTAAAGGTTCCAACAATTCTTTTGAATTCTATAGGATTTACATCTGATTGACTCCGCTTCATGAGTAAGCTGTTAGCAGTACGTTTAATACTGAATACTTATTCTCCTGTTTGGTTCACATGGGCCTGTTACAGGCTTACACGGTTTTAACGAAGGTGTGGAGAATTTATTTTTATACAGACCAATAAAAGTAAGTTATGTCACAACATAATCTGCAGTTGTATTGTTTCAATAGATTTGCTAGTAGGCTATATGCTGAAATAGTTATTAAGTTACGAAATAGTATTCACGGCATTTTCTGGCTGATTGGTAACAATGTCAAATAAAATGGTTACTTTCAGTTGACATGAACGAATATTAGCTGTCTTCCTTCTCCTAAGTCGCACTCAAACTATTCCATATTCCATAAATAAAATATCAGAATTCAAATGAAAATTCGTTGTAAAATAATGTGTCGCTTGTGTCATTTTCAATTCTCTTTTAACACATTTAAACATATGAGATTATCTTCATTTAACTTTCCTCCAACAACTGGTAGAATGTGAATTGTCACGAAACAAATCTGACAGCAAGGATTCGTTCATCACGTATTTCACTGTTTATTCACGGCGGGTGTGAGTCAATCGGATATATTATATATTTTGCAATATATATATATATTGAACTCGCCCTGGCATATCGGATCAATTGTGAAATATAAACTCTATATGCGGGTGCCTGTGGGATATTACTACTTAAATGTGGCAAATTTAATTTAGGAAAAACAAAATTCTCGCGTTTGTCGTATAGCTTAGTTGTTAATTTCCCATGTCTATCAATAGTAAGAAGGATGTCTAAGTACGAAGCGTGTGTGCTTGATCCTGTTGTATCTTTGATTTCTAGTTCGAGAGAGAGAGAGAGAGAGAGAGAGAGAGAGAGAGAGAGAGAGAGAGAGAGAGAGAGAGAGAGAGAGAGAGTACGTGTATGGATATATTCCATTATGATATGTATAAACATTGTCATTATTAATCGACAAAACGTCGATGATATATCTGAATGCTAAATTAAAGAACACCTCTAGCTTTTTCTTCTTTGTAAAGGACTTGAGTTTCGATTATCAATTGGAACTTCATTTTTACCTTTGATTCAGAATTTTCTGAATGAAGTCTACTTCGTATGAATAAAGGAACAGGTCATCCAGTAAGGGAGCACATTTGATTTCCATAAGATTGCCGAAGGTTTGCCGAAAGACCACGTCTACGAGCGTTTCCATATTGTCTATTAGAAATTCCAGCATCTTTTTATATCAACTTTAGTGTATTTATGTTCAGAATCAGAGTCGAGTATCATGATAAGCAATCACTAGTTTTTGTTGGGTACCGCCTTTAGTGACAAAACAAAACAGTCTATGATGCTCAAAGGTCTCTTTTGAATTCTTATGTGGAATTGTTGTGTAAAAAGTAGAAAAGTAATTTGTTTTGATACTGTGAATTTGAGAACAATTGTATATTCATTGTTTAAAACAAGTTTAGAGAAAGCAGAGCTGCTATTATTGATGTAACCTGTAACCTGGTGTCTGTTTGGTTTATATTATATCAATGATCAGAGTATTTAAATAATGTATAAATAATTAAAAATGCTGAATCAGTATAACCTTTACTGGTACTTTGATATCCAATTTCCATTTTTTGAAAGGTATCTGCTATGAGATTTCAGTTTCCATTATGAGAAGCTTCACAGGAAAAACTTTTTTTTCTGACTGGAAACTCTCTTAAGAATGGTGACAAGTAGGAACTATTACTTTACTCAGTGTAATTTTGATGTCATGCTTTATTGCCTAAAATCAAAGAGATCACAAGATTCCACCACGCCAGATTATATGTGACTGTATGCACGTGTGACAAAAAAAAACAAAAAAAAAAACGCAAGTTATTCTTCCCTGTGTTTTGTGTTTATTTTCTGAATATGGAATGGACGCCGAATATATTCATATACAATTTATAGTCAGCACTTGCTCGAAAGATGAGATATACAGGAAAACGTCAACATTGTTCCTATGAAAAATTATCGAAATGTCTCTGACAGGTTTGTCGTTATTCGTGATTTCGATATGAATCTGCTTCACGGGATACATTATTTCAATCAATATAATGACCTTTTTTTACTATTAAGACTCTCTCTCTCTCTCTCTCTCTCTCTCTCTCTCTCTCTCTCTCTCTCTCTCTCTCTCTCTCTCTCTCCGCTTCGCTTATCTCTCTACCCACTCCTCTCTAGTATTTTATGTTTTTAAATGTTTTTGTTTATCCTTTCCCTCTCTCTCTTTCCATTTCCTAACATGTAGAAAGCTGCTGTTGTTAAGTAGTCTATACCCCGACCGATGACAAAGTTTTCCTCCTATTTATCTTATTTTGCCTGTGACTCACAGTGGCTGTGATCAGTAATGTTTACGTCTCCCCTCCGAGACATCTGATCTCTTATTTGTACTTTTAGGGACTCTTGTGTTTTATGATTTTTTCTTTGCGATTCTCGAACTGTTCCAGTCCGTTACGTTTTTTCGGAAGTGATGTTACTCTTCTTTTTTCTTCGAAAGTGCATGCTATTATCACGAACCAAGACGGAGTGGAACAACATTGGCCTAATATCTGAAATGCGGTGGATGTACTGTATTCCATAGAAATATAAAAAATTTTCAGATACCAAAGTATAAACCAATAGAATGTCCAGGACATAGATACAAATCCGGTAAAAATGGACAAACACGGACCTCTGGAAACCAAGAGGTGGGATCAGGTGCCATGGAGGAGTAAGCATCCCCTGTCGACCGGTCACACCCGCCGTGAGTCCACAGTCAAATCCAATGAAACACGTGAGGAGTGTATCCTCGTAGGGTAGAGATCGCGGCATTAGTGTTACGAGTGTTGTGAGAAGCACATTACTTTTCATTGTGACGTAAGTTTGTACACAACTTTACTATTTATGAGCGATGTATAATGGATAAACATTGACGATATCACATGTCAGAAATTATGTCGAAGGTAGGAATTGCTATGGTAGCCCAATGTTGGTCCACTTTGGTGATAAAACAAGTATAACTGGTACGCTTTGACGTCACACTTTTCTTATTTACGCCCCACACCCCATCCCAACCCCGGTTACGCATCAGAAATATTCAAGACATGATGCATTTCCTGAAAGTTCTGTGATGAATTCTTATTGATGCCATGTATCGATGTACTATATTACCACATCATTGTGTGGATCTACAGCTGGGGGTTGAAATCTGAAAAAAAAAATAATCCGGGAACTTCTTCTACCTACATTTAATTTACGGTAGACACCTAATTTTGTGGGGATGGTTTGATACGGATAAACTATAAATAAAATATAAAAACTTAGTCATATCTGGGAATCTTGAAGGGGCGCGCAATGTAAACGGTATTCAATAACAAAATTACTTTCCCAAATAATTAAGCTTGTTCACTCTAACAACAATCTCTGAGTTTTGGCTTTGCTACACCTTTGCTCACATTCCTTCTCCACTGCAGATATATATAATCAATCCATTATATCACTCTAAAATATACAAGAATAAAAGTAGCAGTTTCTGATATAAGATTACATGTACATTTACTCCCCAAGGATATAGATAAGCTCCAATGAATCAAATCCACTTTCAAGTTGTCTTTTTCGGTTTGTAGAAAAATCCTTAAAATATGTTTTTCAGTCCTTAAATGCAGTTAAATATCATATACAACGTAATACATATACAACGTAATACATATACAACGTAATACAAATTGTGACCTTGAATTTGTTACACTTTTTTTTCACACCTGCTCTTTTATTCTTTTATTTTATTAGGTTTTCAAAAAGGATTAAAAACAGAGAAAATCAATTATTGATTTCTATCGATATTTCATGGGAAGTACTCGAATATGAAATAGTATTGATGCTGAATAAGTCAATTTCAAAAACAAACTAATGCATAAAGGGAAATTTTCGCCCCCGTTTTATTATCGCCCCTTTCGCCCTCATCGTCAGTGCGTGAATTCAAAATAGTAAATTTATCTATTTTTGATAATAAAAATCTGGGCGAATTTAAAACGGGGCGAAACCGTTTCAAAGTGCATTAGGGTGAAAATAACCCTATATACAGTTAGTATTTTTGTCATTTCGCTTTTTCCGAAAGCATCAATAACAACTACAGCAATAATGATTACATGACAACAAATAGATTATCTCCTTTAGACTATATTAACTGATTAACCCTTAAAAACGTATTTGGACTGGTCTAAATAATTGATTTACAGAAGATTCCATTGTTTTTAGGGGTTGATGAGTTAAAAACTACAAGCCGTGGACATTGAAATAAAAATACGAAAATCACACACATATATATCATTTAAAGTTGAATTTTTATTGGATAATTTAAAAAAAATTTACATCAGTTTTATACTATTGGATAGCAGGCTTGAGTAGCAATTCCACATTGGTTTTTCTTATTCCTGGACATCATGATGTATCCTTTCATTCCCCAACTATCTCCCCAGCTGAAATGCAAATATTTAAAAAAATATTTTCTCTTCTAAATCTATATCATAGAACTATAATAATAATAATAATAATAATAATAATAATAATAATAATAATAATGATAATAATAATAATAATAATAATAATAATGATAATAATAATAATAATAATAATAATAATGATAATAAAAATAATAACAACAACAACAATAATAATAATAATAACAATAATAATAATAATAATAATAATAATAATAACAATAAAATATAAAGAAGAAGAAGAATGACTCAAATGTCTCAAAGCACTACTGCTATTTACATTTCAAGAAAACTCCGAAATGAGATCAATGTTATTATACAGAAAAACTTTCAATTCAAATTTATCTTTTGATATATTTTGGATACTTTACCCCACGTGACTGTAAATCTCACCTGTTTTTAACTAGCCAGTAATCCTTACTTCCCTCAGTACCATATCCAACGGCAAGTACTCCATGATCCAACTTTTTAGAGCTGCATTTCTTTTCATTGTAAACTCCTGAAAATATCCCAATTTCATTTGTACTGAAAATCTGATTTTTTTTACACTCTTTGAACGTTTTGAAATTTTGACTAAATAAGCTATAAATAATTTCGAATTATTTCACAAAAGACTTGTCGTCGGAATGTAATGTGTCAATATGAAACAGGTGTTGACCTCATTCTCTTTGAATATATCTTCCAAATTACATCTGCATGTATAGTCTCTATCCTTGCTCGTCATCCAAGATGGCCACTGTTACTATTCATAGACATTTATTGAATTGACATCTTTATAAATAGGTTTGATTCAAAAATGAATCATAGACACAGAATTCAGAATCATTCATCACTTGTCACAGTTTAACACTTTTTTTATTAACTACATAGATATGACAAAGCTACTTTGAATATATATTTTTTAAATTTCGTTATTTTAATTCTAATTATTGATTTAATCGAATACAATTACTGGAGGTTATAAGACTACAATGCCAGGAGCCATTGACCTTAATAAACATAAAATCAAAAGCACGGGGGCGGAGGTTCTCAACCATACTTTATTACTTCTCTAGTTCAATATTGGCTTAGCTTTCATAATATTGACTTTGATTTAGATTTTATACAGTTGAAAGGGAATTTACGTATTCGACCAATGAAAATTAAGATAAGCATCCTCACCACTTCTGTATAATTGGAAGGATCCGTGACTGGCATCAATGCCGACTGAGATTGGTCCGATTGTTGCTACTGCCTGTTGAAGTGCTGTTTCACTGCCTGTTTCTATATCTTTGTGGGACGTTTCTGTAGCGCCTATATCTGCGGCTTTGAATTTACAAACACGACCAGTCTGAAATGAAATGAACATCATTCGAATTTGGCAAAACAATAATAATGAATCTTAATGTCTCTGCAATTTGTATGTCAAACTGGTTTGTAGGAACCACAGGGGGTGTAGTGGATATGATGGTAAAGAAACCTCTATGTGTAACTTGGTGGCAATAATTTTGCAAAAATATACGACATAGTTATGTTAATTCAAGAAATATAAATCTATTTAAAAAGAAATCGACACAATATGTCCGTCTATTTTTGAAAAATCTGTCACGTGATGTCGACTTGACAAAACAAATTCTTAAATATATCATGATATCTCGCGTAATTGCATAACCATGCAGAAGACAGTCATTGTGCAGTATTATTTTAGTAATGACGCTATATCCAAGTTCTGACAGCGTATAAAACATGTATATAAACGAGCGGCAATGGGACTAGGTTTTCCCTGTTACTGCTGCAGGAAAACTTTGGGAAACGTATAGACAATGGTTTGAAATTGGTCGAAATTATGTAAATTTGGATATATAAAAGCTAATAGCGTTGTTGACACGCAGGAATCCTCTCAGGTAAAGCTCACGACGGCCACGGTTTTATGTTGATCCGGAATAAGTTTATATCCCAATCCTATTTACATTCCAGTTTATATAATAGACAGCATTTCCGGTCATGTTTAATGTGAGTAAAACCTATGCTCATCAACCCCTGTGATCCCATTAAGACTGATTCAAATAAAGAAAAAAACAGCAGGGTCTACTCTCATAGTTTAGGAGTTAACAAGTTCATATTGCATATAATATTATTATACAATTTTGATGCTGAAATACCCCTGAATAGTAAGAGTGGACTTGACCATTCTTTGAAATTGGCAGATCCAAATGTGACTTTAATAAAGGGTTGATAAGAAAAGCGAAGCAAATAGTTTATAAAAGGATGCAATAAAACTTGAAAAATGATGTTTTTGTGTGTTGAAAAAATCTATAAAATAGAGTCTGCTGTATAATACAGCAGAAGGTTACATACTGCATTGGCACCATGTAATGCATTTAACATTTTAATGACTGTATAAGTGGGCACTCTGCTCTCATAGTATTGCTATGAAAGCGGACTGGAGGGTTTCCAAAGCAAAACTATCTCTGCATTGTTTGTTCGTTTATTGTTGTTTAACGTCCAACTCAAGGATATTTCACTCAGATGGAGACGTCACCAGATGCCGGTGAAGGGCTTCAAATTTTGACCTATGCTCGGCACTTACGGCCATTGAGCAGTGATGGTTCTTAAACGTGTCGACACCTACTGTTAAACGGGACCTTGAGTTTTACTGTCTCATCCAAAAACATTCCGCCGGCAGGACTCTAACTCACTACCTCACAATCCAGAGTCAAGCGTGCTACCGACTGAGCCAGGCCAGCTCACGACAGCATAGTACCAAACTAAAGGTCATTGATACTTAAATAGCGTTGTACCAAAATACGATTTTGATAGATATTCCTCTTATAAACGTTCAAATTAAAATGTGGGGACAAACGCCAAGAGCACGATAAGCTTTCTACACGTGGATTCGACTACTACTTTTAATTGTCTTGTATTTACGTTGATCTATTGTGTTGCTCTAGTGACACGTGGGAGGTTCCATAATCGATTCCCTGTACCGGTCAAGATTTTAATAGTTGCTGATTCACCAAGCGCTCCGCATACGAGGTAAACGTCACGTCAGATTTGCGTTGATACTGGGAAACGAGCATATGTAATATTGTAATAACTTTGGTCCAATCCCATTTCATGAAGTTATGACATAAAATACATTTAAACTAATCTTTGGTGTGTCATGCTGGAAGAGGACGCTTTTCTTGCGGATACCAGGTCATATTCTGTTTGCGATTGGCAATCGTTCTTCATGTTTCGATCATTTGTATATCTGATTTGTCGTGCTCTATAAATAGAGTTTCGATTGTTGCTTTTTACTTGATACTGAGTTTCTTTGTGACGTCATTACTGCATTGTCATCAGTTCAACGCACGGGTCAAAATCTATGGCACTTCATCTAAAGCTATTGACACTCCCGTGATGGGGCACACAATTGTCGGAAACACAGTAAAAAAAGTATAAAAAAATGTATTTATGCCGTGATAAAACCAAATTCAGTTGTTGGAACCCGAAGCAATAAAACAAAAAGTAAAATATTGTATTTACCTTAGCAGTGTATGGGTAAGATTCCTCTGTATCAATTCCTTTGTTAGATTCTATATACTTAAACCCATTGTCCATTAAACCACCCTGGCATCCTTTGTTACCTGTAAAAAGATATGAAAGTTAATGCTTTGACAATTGACCAGTCAGGAAACGTTATAAAACTGATAACAAAGCACCACATAATTGCAATTTATTTGGACGCTGACCCTTTCTGGACACCTGGTCCGTTTTAGAATCATAGTGTTGTCGTATATTCTAATGGACTTAGAGTTTCGATTATCCATGGTACTTCTTCGTCTTGATAATACGGTTGATTTGATTGATATAGCCAACAATTGAATGCTTTGGTATTTATTTTCAATAGGTATGCCGTCTAGTTGACTGGCGGAACCTCGTGTATGTGAATCGACTCCTCCGTTGACTTGCGCAAAAGATATTTATTTACTTAACAGAAACGGCCGTCTTGAACATTATAACTTTAGAATTATGTTTATATATGCATTATATATATATATATATATATATATATATATATATAATATATATATATATATATATATATATATATATATTCGGCAACGTCATTAATCAAAAATATTTTCGTTTGTTATTTACCGCAACAAATCTCCTGTGAGAGTATGTAACATTATATATTGATTTTCATGGGTATGGGGAGACATAAGGATTTTAATACCCAAGGCGAGTCATATTTCCCAAGGGTAGGTCAACAAATATACATGTCTGCCTACAACCAGTGCAATAAATTATTTATTGCACAGATTGGAAAAATTCAGAAAGTAAACAATCGCAATTAAAGTTTCAATAATAATTTATTCATTCTAAACATTTTCCAAGAAATTTATGAAAAAACACTTCACTTTGATGTTCTATAGTTGTTTCGCATCAAGAACTATAACTCTAGTGGGGTTCCGAAGGGGAGTAAAATATGACAGGGAAAAGGAGAACTTAAAATTTCTGTTCCTGGTCACGTGAATACGTTTGCCGAATAAACTTTAAGAATCTAAAGGTATAAGAATATAAAATGACCAGTCTTTGTGTTGCACCTTTATATTGAACATACATCATCAGCTTCGTTCTCGTCTAATGTATATGGAATTTACTGACGTTGTTTATCTCATAGTAGGTCAAACAAAGACTTTAATTTAACAAATGTATTATTGCCCTTATTATATATATATCTATATATATATATATATATATATATATATATATATATATATATATATATATATATATATATATATATATATATATATATATATATACCTTCCTTCTTGGAACAGTCCACCAAATTCTGCTCAGACAAAGAAACTAGTTTTCCTGTTGCTTTGAAGTGTTGTCCTTCTAGGGAACCAGTAGTTGAAAAGGCCCAGCAAGATCCACATTGTTTCTAGGTGCACAGAAAATGATATGTTGTTAGTAACAGTTATGAATAATTTTAGACACCAAAGTATAAATATTTAGGACGACCAATACAAATCTGGTAAACATGGACAAACACGGACCTCTGGAAAACAAGAGGTGGGATCAGGTGTCATAGTGGAGTAGGCATCCCATGTCGGCAGGTCGCACCTGCCATGAGTCCACAGTCAATATGCCAATAGATGATTATTCTCATTTCTCTGTTCACCTTCAATTGTGCACCGCAATATAGGAAATTGCTTTTATTCATGGGAATTTATTTTCGTTGAAAAAACCGCGAAATTAAATACACTTTATTATTATAAATGAAACTTCTGTGGAATATGTAAAAAAAAAACAAACAAAACCAATTGAAATTATTAACGTTTTAACCAATCAAAAAGTTTTTTTTATATAATAAAGTGTATCAACTACTGTAGACTTTCGTGGAAATAATGTTTTATTTCTTTTAAAAAATGAACAAAATTGTTTATATTAAGTATCGTCGACATTCAATTAAAATGTCCGTTAAGTAATTTATAATTACTATTACTATGTGTAATGTTTATACAATTTCATCATATTTTTAATATCGCTGGTAAATGATAATGAAGAAATAAACGAAATTTAAACCTCAACGAATTGCATGTAGTTCAATTCACAAAATAAGCTTTATCAGATCGTCAATGAAACAAGGAATTACAGAAAATGAGAACAATATACAAATTAATAATAAAATAATTCATAAAAGTATCTACCTGGTTTTTTACTGGTGTTACGTATCCTTTATCACGCCAATCAACTTTGTCCGGCAGATCTCCAACTGAGATGTCGGAATGAAATAAGTTTTCACTGCTTTGATTTTTCATGATAAGGCCGTTCATTTTCTGTTGGAACTCTTGATTGCTCTGTAGTAATTATAAAAAACAAGATATTATTATGTTTCCTGATGTCTTATAAAGCTTATACGGTTTGATGATGTTCTATTCTGTTATGGAACCCTAACTTCCTGGTCACCGCTTATATCATTGTGGAAAACATATTTTTTCTACTAGATCCTATATTGATTCCCTGCTGCAATAGGTTATGGTAACATATGTTTGACATTCGGAATTTTGCCGTTCGGAAGTATTCGAAAAGAGATGGGAACGGACACCAACAGTATACAGCAGTCAACATTTCCTTTTGATCATTTCAGACTGGTTAACGTACTGAACATCGTTTTTTTTTTTTTTTTGGGGGGGGGGGGTAATAATTGCATTTTTCAACTTTTTCATAAGACGTAGCACATTGTGATTATGGATAATATCCTCCCAAAATCGTCTAGACGAACAACGCAGTACATAGCATGTTCAGAGAGTCATTTATTCTTTTTTGTATTTTGACAATGAAATTGGTGAAAAATTATTTGTATTCATTCACTTTTGACAGTGGGAGTGATGTCATTGGGTAATTGTTTTATACACTGTCACAATATTAGTCCAACGGACTAACAATCAAGTGACAAGTGGGGTTTTGCATTTTTTTGTGTCAATGCATGCTCTCAACATAGTGCCCAAAACAGAACATGATAAAATTGATAACGAAATGAAGGTTACTTTTTACTCATTCATATATATATATAGTTAGAGTTTCGTGATTAAAGCCATGAAATCTCTCACTTCTGCTCAGCATTTGATCGACGCCCGCCGGAATCCAAGCTGTTTTTTATGAGAAAGTTAGGGGTTAACTTGCAGAATTCCTGTGGTTACTTGGTACATTGTTACCGTATTTTCTCCACTACTACTACAAAGTGACCCCCACCATTGGACTGAAAAAAAATGTTTCAATGGTGGCGCAAAGTCATTTACACAAACAGCATATGCTTCAATTAGAATAAAACAGAATCTGCAAACCTATCAATCCTATTAACCTAGTGAAAAATACTAGGAAATATTTCAAATTATGTTATTTTCCAATATGTTGAATGTATTGAATAAAACTGGACTCACCATGTCGCCATATTCATTCATGCCTAACCAGTAGGTGTGTTCTCCGCGGTCCGCAGCCAAGTTATGTCTTTCAATTAGTCTAACGTGTGACTCCCAAATCAATCGCCTTTCATGAAAAAGAAGTGTGAATTGATATGAAATATGCTGTGTGGTATATACATGTAAGGTATATATAGTCATCTTCTCCTTGACATATTATTTTCTGTTCAAGTACTAGAACACTGCCGATAGACCCTTTCACGATAACTACGTTCGTTCTAATCTCAACTGCGCCCTTAAAACTTCCGAGTTGCATCAAGACGTTTCGTGCTCATAACATTTCATACCTAAGGCAAATAGTACCCAATGAAAAACTAATTGCTCCCTGTGTACGATTTGAATTTCATTTGGTATGATTTGGGTTTGGTACGAAACGTGTCGTGTTACCATTCGTAAATGTTAAGTTCGAAACGGCGATTTGTAAGAATGCAGTAATGGCGGAAGAGTCTGTTTTTTCAGAGATCCAAATTAAGTTAAACACTTTTGTATATATAATGTTAAACACTATTGGATGATATATACTCTATTTTTGGCAACTTCCATAACTCAAGGTCAAAAACAATGATTTACTAATTCCAAGTTATCAGGTATTGTTTTAACTCACGGACCATTTCCAAGAATGGTAAAGTTTTCTGTCATAATTCAAGGGGGTATGATTTGAAATCAAAACTTATAATAATTTTATGTGTAATTTAAAGTAGCTCACTCCTGATAGGTGACAGTAGATCATTACATTCATTGACTTGGGATGAATTGTTTAATATGCCAATAAAGGAGCACAATGACTTTCCAAAGGAATGCCGACATTTTGTTTAAATACCCATCACATTACAATTATAATGTCTATTAGAATTTCTCGCATTCCAGAAATGAAATTTTAGGATAAATTTATGGTTAAAAATCATACGAAAAGTTTCTCGTGTAGAGAATGATTAGAATCAGATAGTTAACTTAAATGGAACGACTTCAACGTCCTAAAGTTCTTCGAATTTGTCACAAAATAATAATCATAGATACCTCGTTATTTCCTCATCTGCTTCATATACCTTACTGTATTGGTGTTTATAGTTTGCCCATTCTGCGTCCAGAGTAAGGTCCAACAATGGACTTGCCAGGACAGCAACGAATGCTGCAGACACTAACAGTAATCGAAACATCTGAAACGTAAGTAAAATAAAAAACATAAACGAAAGTCTAAGATGCAAACGTTCGTACTAATTATGTTCACGTACTTAGCAACGGGTTAGAAACCCTGCTAATTAACACTTCAATGGTGTTCACGGACTGTGATGTTTAAACAACGGGTTAGAAACCCTGCTAACTAACACTTCAATGGTGTTCACGAACTGTGATGTTTAAACAATGGGTTAGAAACCCTGCTAACTAACACTTCCATGGTGTTCACGGACTGTGATGTTTAAACAACGGGTTAGAAACCCTGCTAATTAACACTTCAATGGTGTTCACGAACTGTGATGTTTAAACAACGGGTTAGAAACCCTGCTAATTAACACTTCAATGGTGTTCACGAACTGTGATGTTTAAACAACGGGTTAGAAACCCTGCTAACTAACACTTAAATCGTATTTAAGTACTGTAGTGTTTAAACAACGGGTTAGAAATCCTACTTACTAACACTTCAATGGTGTTCACGGACTGTGATGTTTAAACAACGGGTTAGAAACCCTGCTAACTAACACTTTAATGGTGTTTACGAACTGTAATGTTTAAACAACGGGTTAGAAACCCTGCTTACTAACATTTAAATCGTATTTAAGTACTGTAGTGTTTAAACAACACGTTAGAAACCCTGCTAATTAACACTTCAATGGTGTTCACGGACTGTGATGTTTAAACAGCGGGTTAGAAACCCCGCTAATTCACACTTAAATCGTATTTAAGTACTGTAATGTTCAAACAACACGTTAGAAATCCTGCTAATTAACACTTCGATGGTGTTTACGGACTGTGATTTTTAAACAACGTGTTAGAAACCCTGCTAACTAACACTTCCATGGTGTTCACGGACTGTAGTGTTTAAAACAAAATACGAAATATTTTACTAACAACACTAATGTTATAGTGGTGTCCGTTTGGTGTTGTGTTTAAATTAATCAAGGTGTAATCTAGAACCGTATAAAGAGACACTAAACATGTCACCAAGGAGATTCAATGCGACAAAATAAATGCAAAAATCAGACCGGAACGTAACTTTTCCATAGTCCAGACAACAATGGTTAATGTAATGGGAATGGAAATTTTAGAAAAGAAAATGTTGGGATATTAATTAATTTAAAAGAAGAAATGTATTAGACTGATAAACAAATATTACTTAGCTCAACAGAAATAAGATAACGATTTTGAAAATAATAAAGTATACAGAAATGGCATGCACAGATCGTAATCGTATTGTAGATATTAAATGATATTGACTTAAGTTAAACATCTGTCATTTAGTTTGGATTATTTCAGATACGACAAATACAGCTAACATCAAGATTTATCAGAGCCTAGTGAAAAAATAAGTCAAATACTCCCTGTTAACACACACACCACCCACACACACACACGAACAAATGAAGCGGAATATATAAAATAAAAATAACAATAATGAAATATGATATGATAATAATAATAATGATAATAATATATTATAAAAATAATAAAACTTATCATATAAGTAGTAACAACAATTGTGATAATATTAAAAATATACATATTTATGGCATAACCATATCATACGAATGATTAATTATTATTACTATTATCATTATTATTATTATTATTATTATTATTATTATTATTATTATTATTGTTATTATTATTATTATTATAAGAATGATATAAATGCGAGTATCAATAACAGTCTTATTTATGATATTAAAGGGACATAATAAGTGGGGTATTTTTTCAAAAAATATTTCGGTTTTTTTTTTTTTACACTACTTGTACTTTATGTACAATATCAAATGAGTAAATAAATGATAAATAATAAAAGGAAACAAAATGAAGAACAAGCCCAACAAAACAAAGCAGAGCACCTTTAAATATAAAAAACTATGAAATAACAACATACATATGAAACAAACCAACAAAACAATGACAATGCACCTTTAAATACAAAACATTGGAATAAAAATATACATATGATAGAACATACCTTTTCTACTGATGTATTCCCTTTGTGTATCTACGCAGAATTTGGAAATATATCTACACCTGTAAAGGGGCTACATAAAGGGTAACTAACGTACCTGTGAGAACAACAGGTTTTGTTACTAAAATTCTTAAATTGTTGCATACCTATAGAACGAATCTTATTTAATCTTATAAGTTCTGATCTCAAACAAGTTGGCAATATTGTTTTTTATTTCCATTTTGTTTTTATTTATTTCGTAAACGGGACCTTTTTGTATCACGGAAATCATTGGATTCTCAGGAATGGCGATGCCTTTTAACTATTTTAATCCGAGATTACACCGACACGAATCTGGGTCATGGTTGTATGCTTGAATGTATTCGTGAAGGAAATACTTCTAAAAGAGGCAAAGAAATAATATAAAAACTTTTGCATATTCTAGTTGTATTTTATGTTACAAGATTTCATGGTGCACAACATTGAGATGGAGAGGAAGAGAGAGGAAGGAGAAAAAATGAGAGGGAAAGAGAGAGGGAATTTCAAAGAAAGACAGAGAAATATGAAAGAAATACTTTAAGTGTCTTGATTTCGCGCAGTTAATTTCATCGGCTCTGTCGTGTATACAGAATGACAGGATGGTGAAATTTTAGCGCTGCACTTGAATTAGCGCAATGACTTGAGCGCGAAAGGCGCTAATATTAGAATACCGCTAAAATAAGTGCACGTACAGTAGAGAAAGAGAGAAAGAAAGATAAAGAGAGGGATGAGCGATTGATAGAGAGAGGGAGTTTCAGAGTAAAAGAGAGGGGGAGTTTCAAACAGAGAAGACGATAAAAGAGATAGATAAAGAGAAAAGGAGAGATGAGAGATTGATATTGGAGGTAGCTTCACAGAGAGAGAGAGAGAGAGGGGACAGACAGACAGACAGAGAGAGAATTTTCAATGAAACTAAGGTCAACTAAGTGATTTAGTGATATGCATGCTACCATTGCTTCAATATGGATGTCCTTGTTTCCCCAACGTATAATTTGTTCATTTTGGGGGTAAACAAAGTTGAGAAGTTCACTTGATTGAAATAGATATTGAAGTTTTCTTGAATGAATATTGCTCAAGGTATGTACTTAATTAACGTTACTTGAGGTATACACTTCAGTTGACCTGAAATAATATGAGTTGCTGTATGTATTTAAATAGACTCTTAATTACCATTAGTCGAGATATATAGGTCAGTTGACTATAAATAAATATGAGGTATACACCACATAGGACTGAATTAACATTGATTGAATTCGAGACCAGCAGGCGGCAGGCTAGTTTCCTGTAATAACCGAGGTCCCGTGTCACAATGGGTGTCGGCATGTTAAATAACCCTCACAGTTAAATGGCTGTAAGTGCCGAGCATAGGCCAAACTTTGAAGCCCTCAACCGGCCTTTAGTGACGCCTCCATATGAGTGAAATATTCTTAAGTGGGATGTTAGACAAAAAAGGAAAAAAATATTAAAAATGATTGAAGAATATGGCTCAGTCTATTTACTTAACATTGATTGAAGTGTATAGCCCAGTGGATTGCCTTACCATCGAATAGGTATATACTTCAGTTGACTCTGAATTAACATTGGTTGAGGTCTATGAGTACACAGAATTAACATTGGTTGAGGTCTATGACACAGAATTAACATTGGTTGAGGTCTATGAGTACACAGAATTAACATTGGTTGAGGTCTATGACACAGAATTAACATTGGTTGAGGTCTATGAGTACACCGAATTAACATTGGTTTAGGTCTATGACACCGAATTAACACTGGTTGAGGTCTATGAGTACACCGAATTAACATTGGTTGAGGTCTATGATTACACCGAATTAACATTGGTTGAGGTCTATGAGTACACCGAATTAACATTGGTTGAGGTCTATGATTACACCGAATTAACATTGGTTGAGGCATATGACTGGACTGAATTAAAATATGTTATGGTATATGACGACTGAATTAGCATTAACTCAGGTTTATGGTCTAACTTTACCTTAATAGAATTATATATTTCAATTAACTCTGAATCCAAGAATTGAACCTTGTGCACTTTGGCTAACAGGATTATTTCATAAATGCACGTAATTATCTCATGTTATTTCATCAACAGAAATTTCTTTGTAGATTCATACGCGATTCCTATAAGATTTAAATGGCATTTAAAAATTAAATTAGATAAAATTATATCTTATCTATTTATAATTTTATTTTTATGTTCTTTTATAATTGCTCACAATCTATTATGAAAGAATTCATCATTTTGGACGTTGGCAAATCTATATTTTTCCTATAAATTTGACGAAGTTAACATTGGGATACCACCATAAATGTTAGTAGCAGGTTTAGGTGAAATTCCAAAAAGTTTGGCCACAATAGACTGGTCTTAATCAATAGAAAAGAACATACCACTTTGATAATTCAGGGGTGAACGGATTAAATAAATAAATTTATATTGTATTTTACATTCTAGGACATCATACATTACTTATGACCTGCGTGGTCAAGTGTTTACAACCTCGAGCTTTAACAATGGCGTCTCTCACCTCTGGTCAGAGGTGGTTGGATCCCAAATGGAACCTAAGCTGATTTTGTGAGAAAGTGTACAAGTACAAGTGTACTTGTTGAAGGTCGAAGGTTGAAGGTCGATAGCCTCTTCGTAGTTCTCCCCATCACTAAAAACTGGCCGACATCGTAATGCCGAAAAAGTCTTTATTCGTGGTGTAAAATACACAGGTACACAATGGCCTTCATAGCATAGGAAGAATACTGTAAAACCTTATTTACCTGCGACTACCTGTGTATAAATACCTTCTGGCGCTCGACTCTGGATCGTGAGGTCGTGAGTTCGAGTCCCGCCGCGTTGTGTTGACACGTTAAAGAACCCTACTGCTCAATGGCCGTAAGTGCCGAGCATAGGCCAAAATTTAAAGCCCTTCACCGGCATTTTGGTGACGTGTCCATATGAGTGAAATATTCTCGAGTGGGACGTTAAACAACAATAAAAAACAAACAAACAAACAAATAAATTTTCGATATAAAAATCGCCTCCCCACAAAGACCGGTTTTGTTGTATTCCCAATGCGGACATTGGCACCTGATCCTATCTTGGTTTCCAGAGGTCCGTTTTTGTCCGTTTTTACCGGATTCGTATCTATGTCCTGTTGGTATCTGAGATTTTTATATACAAGTTTCACTATACTTATTTTTTAACGTTTTAGGCCATCTAAAGATTAATCATGAAGTCGAATCATCATTTTTTCTTTTTTTTTAAATGAAAGGAAAATATCACTAATGTTTTCAGAGTAAGCACGTCATAATGGTTGATCACAAATGACGATTTTGAAAGTTTGTGAAAAAGAATATTCAGTCGAAGAAAAAACTTCTAATTAATTTGACGTTCATGAGAGTCATATATATGAAATATACATCGACGTCGATTTATAGATTTACATAAGAGTAGTAGTTTCAGAGTTACCTTCCCTTTGTTGCGGAATGTTATACCTCCTATCAAGTTTATTTAAAGATAACAGGATACACCCAGGGTTCAAACAATATCTCAAGCTGACCTAGATTTTTGTTGCACCGAGCAGAATGACAACGCGAAGAGATAATATGATTGATACAGCTAAAGTCCAAAATCTAGATCATTTGAATGTTTGTATACGCTTGTAATTTTAGAATATTTGAACTTAATCTCAAAGAATAAGATTTAGGACATTCACCACGAAGTGAACACCTTAAATTCGTCTAAATATCACACACAACGCTTCCAGTATAATACATTTCAAAACATGCCATAATACTTTCGTTCTATTTATTGAAACTGTGAACGAGTAAGCGGTTCACCCAGTACTCGTAGGAATGGCAAATGCCAAAATTAGTACTCTTGTACTCGATTATAAAACACATTGTTTGTGTATTTTCGATGTTCAAGATGACATCCTGTTCAACTGTGAAAATGCAAAAATTATGAAACATTTATAAATTGATTTAATACAGGATATAGATCTGGTACCAGGTGTATAATGCTCGCTCGCTCTCTCTCTCTCTCTCTCTCTCTCTCTCTCTCTCTCTCTCTCTCTCTCTCTCTCTCTCTGTCAGCTCTCTCTCTCTGTGTCTCTCTCTCTGTGTCTTTCTCTGTCTGCCTGTCCATCTGTCAGTCTCTCTCTCTCTATCTCTCTCTGTGTCATTATCTGTTACAACTAGGGTCTAGCATCGTTGCCGCGGTTTCGTGGTATTTGGTTTGATAATACTCAGTTATATAGTCGATGAAGAGAGAGAGAGCGAGAGAGAGAGAGAGAGAGAGAGAGAGAGAGAGAGAGAGAGAGAGAGAGAGAGAGAGAGAGAGAGAGAGAGAGAGACAGACAGACAGACAGAGAGAGACAGAGAGATTGATTCTGGGTAACAAATAATTTTGAAAAAAATAGAAAAGGTTGAAGATCAAAGTTTACTCTCATGATTTAAAGTCCTGTATATATTTACATAACGTTCAACGCGCACTTGTTGGTCCAGAGTCACATGCACATCATCTGCTCAAACGATCTTGTGTTTTTGCTAGGTCAGTATGAATATCATCTATGATTACACAGTAAAGACAACAATATAGTGAGGATTCATTGATATATTTTGTTTATCGTAGGACCATTTGTAAGTTATATTAACAGTAACACAGGAAGATACGATAATAATATTTGATATTTGTATTTGTAGTTATGAAGGAGATGCTTCTATTACTTGTGGTGACACTGGTGGTCATAGAATCTGTATATGCGAATACACACGCACTGGATCTGGACCAGAAATGGCTGAATTTTCAAGACAAATATGACAGGAATTATGCAGACAGAAATGAGGAAATTAGAAGGTTGGAACACAGATGTATATAAATATATGATATAAACCATAATGGAATCGATACCTTGGTTTTTATTGAATCATATGCACCTGATGAGGCGGTATATATTTTCTGTGTTAACCGCCTTAGATGTATATATATATACATGTAATTACTATATAACTAATCTTAACATTTCTCTCCTTATTATTTTGTAAATAAATACCGCACTTTAATTAATACAATTTATAATGGCGACATGTTTAGAGAAAGAGTTATAGTTTTATATATATATGTATAACTTTCATTGTAAATAAAAGATAGAAACTGGCCGTGAGCTTCACATCCAAATGAAGTAAGTGAGGAACAAGTCCTCGCCACAATTAGTATAGACTTCTCAACAGGTGCATTTAAACAGGCAACCCAATATTTCATGTAAGGTAAATAGTAAAAATCGCAAAGGAGGTTGTTGTACCGACCACAACAATTGCGGAACGTTGACATCAAATGTGGTTTTCGATGTAAATAATTATCAATCATTTGTTAGTAAGTAATTAAGCTCTGTATATTAAATGATCATATGCTGAGAACGCAATGGCATATCAGATAATTTGTGAAATATAAACGCAATAAGCAGGTGTAATAGAGTGTCATAAAATATAATTCTTCTAATTTGAATATTCTCAGACGATTAATATGGGAAGAAAACCTGAAGTATATCGACATTCACAATGCAGAGTTTGAGAAGGGGATTCATACATACACAGTCGGAATGAATCAGTTCGGAGATATGGTAACGTTAGCATAATAATTATACCAGTATAACGTTAGCATTATGATTTATCTGTCGGTATGTAATGTGTATGGACACAAGATTGAAACTATAGAATCCTATACCGTATAAAATGTCAAATACAGTATAACATAGCATAGCAAGACGCATTTCAGACCAAATATATCAAGTCTCTTTTTATAAATAATTTAGTAAGTACAGAACCTGACATAAAGGCCATATCGCTTTTTGGGTCAATTTGAGTCAATCAAGTAGAAGTTCCATATATATATATATATATATATATATATATATATATATATATATATATATATATATTATATATATATATATATATATATATATATATATATATATATATATATATATATTGTTATGGGTCAGAATTACGCTAGATATAAAATGTGGTCTGCTCTCCCATATCTTCGTCTTAGAAATAGTCTCATCTGTTCTAAACTTGTTCTGCCTAAAGACCCGAACATCTACAGTACAAATACCCGAAACGATGCCAGCAAAAATCAAGAACACAGTATAGATTTTTATTAACAATAACAAAATAATAACTTAATTTAAAAGATAAATTACAAATTATAAAAATCAAAGCTTACAATATTGCTGTTCAGTTCCAGATCAGCGATACACTAGAATACACAAAAATGTAATGTGATATTATATTAAAAGGATCCACTCGAATAAAGAATAAATTCCAGTTTGTATGTAATAGTGATGTTCTCTATGACCGTATACATTCCAAAATATAAAATGTGGTCTGCTCTCCCATCTCTTTGTCTTAGATGTAGTCTCTTCTGTTCTAAACTTGTTCTGCCGAAAGACCCGACCACCTACTGTACATAAACCCTAAAACAATTCTAGAAATCACTAGATCAGGAATTTTCAAAAAATGGTAGTTGTGCATTCAGAAAATTCCTTATGGCTAAATATAGTAACATGACGATAGAGATAGAATGTCATTGACCAAACACACAAACAACTGATCTTTCAGAAAAATCCAGATCCACGAAGATAAACAAATACAAATAATAGTAAACAAACACCCATCAAGATATATATATATATATATGTGTGTGTGTGTGTGTGTGTGTGTGTGTGTGTGTGTGTGTGTGTGTGTGTGTGTGTGTGTGTGTTTGATAAAAGGTTATCCCGTCTTGCAATCCGCAATTTGATGTGAATCGAACAATACCCTTCGACGGTTTTGACAATACATTTAGATATATTATGTCACCTTGTATGATACCACGTTTTTTGACTAAAATAAAAATTATGTAAAATTTCGTTATTCTGTCATCATTTGTGTTACTTTATGTTTGTTATCGTACTTTCAGAGCAATGCGGAATTTGTAACTGTCATGACGGGCATGTTGTCACATAAGAGGGAATTCACGGTGCAAAAGTCAATCAACGTTACGTCACTTCCTGATTCGGTTGACTGGAAAAAGAAAGGTTTTGTCGGTCCAGTTGGGAATCAGGTAAACGTATTAAAAATCATCAGTAATTCCGTTGAGAATCAGTGATACTTAAAAAGGAGAATTGTAAATCCTGTAGGGAATAAAAGTTCACCTTGAATATTCACTACCACGCTTTCCATAAAGCTACATTAAGTACAAATACTCTTTAACGAATTCAGCAAGTTTTTACAGCAAGATTTATTACATGGTTTTGTATCTAATCATATTTTGTTTCAGAAATGTTCATTAATATTTTGTATCCAATTCAAGCTCAACTGATGGAGCATTTTTGAACCGTTCATCTTGAGTAATGGATTTTTCAGTTTTATTGACTCTTTAAACCCTACATACGATAATAGATTTGTCCAAACAAAAGAAAACGACATACCATCTATATACTTAGGTTTGGAAGGGTGAATCATATTTATAACCACTTGGTCTTCGCCACTGCTGGTGGACCATGTGAGTGCCCGCGGGTTTACAAAAACCATATAATATGTTCGACCATTTTGAGTCAGTCAGATATGTGGTCTTATTAATGAGGTTCCACTCTACATGGTATCGGGTATTTCGGTACTTAAGTACTATTCTGTTCCGAATGCATCTTTTACATCCTAAACTTCTCAAAAGATGAAATATTCGTTTTACAGAGGGTACGCTTAGAAGGATTTGCCAATATGATCAGATATATTATTTAACCTTGTTTGATGCCACTTTTTCTTTTGAATATATGCTTCTATATTTGAATATGAAATTGTTAGTTTTTATTATTAAACCTCATTGATAAAAGATATTCATGGATTTGTTGATAGGCGTCACGTGTCAAGGAGACAATTCTTTATTTCTCCCTCGCGTGCATCATGTTACCCTCGCGTGTTGGTATCTGGTAGATATCAAGTAATGGACTAAAACTCTAATTTACGTAAATATTTAATTCAAATAGATCTGTTATCATATCTGACACAAATATTCTAAAACACTTTACTTTGTTTTTCGGAAATACCCGTTCTGTCCGGTATGGTTTTCTCTATTACATGTCATATCGCAATATCATCATATCGTAATATCGTCACATCGTAATATCATCATTTCGTCATTTCTTATCGTAATATCGTCATTTCGTATCGTAGTACTGTCATTTCGTATCGAAATATCGTCATTTCGTATCGTAAGGTCGTCATTTCATATCATAGTCATGTCATTTCGTATTGTAATATCGTCATTTCGTAACGTAGTTTTGTCATTCCGTATCGTAATATCGTAATATCGCGTTGTATTAAACGAAGCGATATTAGGATGTCCCGAATCAGCCACCATAGTTTTTGTATTTCTGTGTGTGTGTGTGTGTGTGTGTGTGTTTGTGTGTGTGGTGTGTGTGTGTGTGTGTGTGTGTGTGTGTGTGTGTGTGTGTGTGTGTGTGTGTGTGTGTGTGTGTGTGTGTGACTTCTCATACTTTGGACTTTACTATTAAATTTTGGAACTCAAAAACACGAATTTATAATTCAACACGGAACTTCAAATCCGTTACAAACCTGTTATATGTACGGACGCGAATCCAGTTATGTTTTTTTATGTGCCTCGCTTGCCATGTTCGGGACCTTGGTTTTATGCCTTATCCAAAAGTACTTTATAGTTGCTATGACCCGGTACCCATATTCAAACCCGGACCACCCGCTTATATCTCTAACTCTCTTTAAGTGAAATATGTCCGCATTTTGTTCATATATTTGCATAGGTTCATATAAAATACCAAACGTTTCACGTTTGTAAAATATCCGGCCGTGTGTAATATCCTAACATGGACATAAATAAAAATGTTAAACTACATCCTGGCGTTGGGCGTGGCTTTTTCACAAAATTGGGTTTATGGTATTTACACCGAACGTTTTAGCCAATGAAATCCCACGTAGCTCAAATTCATGGCATTTTGATATTGACACACCAATTCGTCAAAGAATCACCATTCATTTTAATTTGTTTGTTTGTTTGTTTATTGTTGTTTAACATCCCACTCAAGAATCTTTCACTCATATGGAGACGTCACCAATGCCGGTGAAGGGCTTCAAAATTTGGTCTATGCTCGGCACTTACGGCCATTGAGCAGTAAGGTTCTTTAACGTGCCAACACCTACTGTGACACGGGACCTCCAGCTTTTACTGTCTCATCCAAAAGACAGGAGCGTATCCGGGTTGGTAACCATTTCACATACTTCCCTGCCCAATCCGAGGATCGAACCCGGGTCGCATTGGTGAAAAGCGAGTGCGCTAAGCACTGCGCTACCCGGACACCTCCCATTCATTTTAATACGCTTCTGTCAGTCAATATACAAGCATGACAATCTTGAATTATCGTTTCAGGGAAGGTGTGGATCTTGTTGGGCATTTACAGCTACCGGTGCCATGGAAGGCCAGCATGCAAAGAAAACTGGGACCCTTGTAACCCTTTCGAATCAAGAACTGATGGATTGTTCAACAAAACAAGGTAAACTTCACTGATCATTTTCCGCAACGGAAGATCCAAACTTCCGGATCCCACCGAAGAGGTTACTATATAGAAAAGCTTTCTCCTGGCTTAGTATTGGAGAAATAATTAATCTGTAGTCTACTAACAGTTCCAAATTGTCTTCTATACAGATTGCCAAACTACAGTGAATTGCAAGCTTCCGTACATAACTCGTATCCCACCCGCCAGATTATATGGATTTTACTGTATGCACGTGCGACAAAAAAAACCCCAAAATATTCTTATTTATGTTTTGTTGTTTTTTTTCTGATTATGGAATGGACGTCAGGTATATTCATACACAATGCATAATATCAGCACTTGTTCGAAAGATGAGATATCCAGGAAAACATTGTTCCTAAGAAAAATTATCGAAATGTCTCCGACAGGTTTGTCGTTATCCATGATTTCGATATGATTCATGGGATACATTATTTCAATTATTATAATGACCTTGTTTACTAAAACGTCTCTCTCTCTCTTTCTCTCTCTCTCTCTCTCTGTCTCTCTCTCTCTCTCTCTCTCTCTCTCTCTCTCTCTCTCTCTCTCTCTCTCTCTCTCTCTCTCTCTCTCTCTCTCTCTCTCTCTCTCTCTCTCTCTCTCTCTCAAACGTAGGTTTCTGGTTTGTAGGGGTTTCAATATTTTATTCATATTCCTGTACTTCTATGCATTTCTTTTTTTTTCATATTAAATATAGGTAACCATGGCTGTGAGGGTGGAATGATGGATTTTGCATTTCAATATGTAAAAGAAAATAATGGCATTGATACGGACAAATCTTACCCGTATCAACAAGAGGTGATTGTTGTTGTTGTTGTTTTTTTTTTTTTTTTTTTTTTTTTTGGGGGGGGGGCAAAGTGTATGTAGTAAGCTGCAGTTTATTTGACTGTTCATCGGTATCTTCTTACGTCATGTGTGTTTGACGTTCTTGTCCTTACCGGTTTCAATCATTTATTACAGCGTATTCAATATCATATCTTTTATCTCTCTTTCTCTCTCTCTCTTTCTCTCTCTCTCCGTCTGTTTCCCTCTCTCTCTCTCTCTCTCCGTCTGTTTCCCTCTCTCTCTTTCTCTCTCTCTCTCTCTCTCTCTCTCTCCTTGGTTATGAATTTGTCAAAAAATTAGCTATATCTGACGATCTCCACAAACCCTTTAAGGAAAAAGATTACCTTATTGACGTGAACGTCTGAACAATTAACCAGACATCGAATCTTAAGACATTATGAAATCATAAAGCTGCTCTGTTACACTATTTTAACAATCTACAGCATTTTTAACGCAGAGTTATGCCCCTTGAGGAGCGATTTCCTGAACCCATTCAGTATTTTCAAATATTACTTACTAGTCTTGTCTACGACAATATAAAATGAACCTGCCATTTAAATGCTAAGGGGGAAGCATTAGAACAATAGAATCGATTATATTCGGATTTAAAACTATTGAACCCTGTCAGTCCTACAGATCACAATCGATCAGTCTAAACAATTAAAATAACCTTACTACCAAGAAACTCAAGGGTACATGGTTAGTTGTGTTTTGAATTATGCTGATATGTATATCGTGACCTTTTTGGCCTCACTTCACTTATCCAAATATTCCAATATTTTGTCAGGAAGGAAAGTGTCGTTTTAAAAGAGCAGATGTCGGAGCAACCGTCACGGGGTTTGTTGACCTCAAGTCTGGAACGGAGTCGGAATTACAGGAAGCTGTAGCGAATATTGGGCCTATAGCCGTGGCAATTGATGCAACACGCAGTTCTTTTCAGTTTTATAAAAATGGCGTTTATAACGAACCTAAGTGTGATAAGAAACAAATAAACCATTCACTTCTAGTAACCGGATACGGGACTCTGAATGGTCAGGAATATTGGGCCACAAAAAACAGGTAAGACAGAGGAAGTTATAAATCCATTTACTCCTTTCTTACGCAAAAAAACTAGAATGAACGTTTATTTATATAATCTTCCGTTTGTTTGGTGTCGTATGGGCGTTCTTCGCCGTTTATGCACCAATATCAAAATTTAAAAGGCGTTTTACGCCACACTCAACCATGTTTCAGTTTTGATGATGACGGCCAATTGTAATTGTTGAGGAGTGAAACTCGGTTATTACAATATACCCAGGTAGAGACGAACGGTCTTCTGCAAGTACGGTTATTACATACAATATACCCAGGTAGAGACGGTTATTACATACAATATACCCAGGTAGAGACGGTTACTACATACAATATACCCAGGTAAAGACGGTTACTACATACAATATACCCAGGTAGAGACGGTTATTACATACAATATACCCAGGAAGGGACCAATGGTCTTCTGCAAGTAAACTGGCAATCGGGAGCAGATACCCCACCTCCGATATATTTACTGAATTTTCACTGAATTTTTCCACTGTTCTTGTTTCGGTCAAATAAATTCTGTTTCTTTTATTCTGTTTGATCTAAATCAGAAGATTTTCAGCCATTTTCGCAATTACCAAGGGCTATGACTAGACATCTAATTTTACGACTTTTTACGATTTTATATTAATGATAGAGGGCGAAGCCCTCATATATGTAGAGAAGATCATATTTTTTTATTCCTACTACATCCGGGGACCCGTACTACTAATGGGAAAAATTTTGCTCACATCGGGAATCGTAATCTCTCCAAAGGTATTAAATGAACATGTAAAACTGTTGATGTATGCCTTCGCCCTCTTCATAGGTTTGCCTATGTATTATTTATATTTTGCAAAGGATGAACAACCGATTGCTTTAAATTACCATGAATGCTTACAATATTATAAACATAATACCAAAGTTATAATACTCAAGACGATATCGTTTCTGTCAATTAGACTTCATCAGTTGAGCTCCAATTTGAAAAGTATGTGTTTTTTCAAAAGGTAAAGTGGTATCATACAAGGCCAAATAATATCTCCAAAAGTATAGCCACATTTGACGAATGTGTCAGTAAACTATAGCCATGCATACAATAGTATTGTTTGTGATTTTCATGTTATCCGTTTTGGATCCGGATTCTTCAAATTCGTTAACCTTTGAAATTTCCGGTAGTTATCTTTACTTGATCAAGAAACAAGAGTCCCATGGGTTCTTAACACGCTCACCTGGCAAAGAAGAAGGTCCGTTAGGGCTCTTTATATGCCTAAAAATTTTGAAAAGTTTGAATTGTCAGAATTATGTGTTCATTATTAGATATTGTTAGCATAAGTATTGAAGTACTCCTTAGTTATAAACTTCACGTGATTTTTCCCGCATCTGCGTATTTGTAACCTACAAAACCGAGCACGGTTACAGAATTTCCGGAATTTTCTATCAACATTGTACAAGAAGTAAAAAAAATCCATATGATGATTTCCAATTATTACGCAGCTTAACATGAAAATAATAATTCCGTCCACAATCTAGACAAACGACGATAGTAAAAGGTACAGCTCATGTGAATTAAAAATCCACTTTAACATAAGCGTCGACGTGACAAAGACGATAGTAAAAGGTACAGCTCATGTGAATTAGAAATCCACTTTAACATAAGACAATGACGACCCTACTAATTTTTTGCAGACTTTCGCTTTCAGAACATTTTGCTTCTTTCACTTTCTTTTTTTTTTTTTGAGAAAGACAGGGGAGAGATAGAGATAGAGACAGACAGAGAGAGACAGACAGACAGACAGAGAGAGAGATAATATCTGCGTACCGAATGTTTTACACTTTTGTAGTAAAAAAAAAATCATATACCAAAGATTAAACCAATAGAAAGTCCTGGACATAGATACAAATCCGGTAAAAACGGACAAACACGGACTTCTGGAAACCAAGAGGTGGGATCAGGTGCCATGGAGGAGTAAGCATCCCCTGTCGACCCGTCACACCCGCCGTGGGTCCACAGTCAATTCAAATAAAACACGTGAGGAGTGTATCCTCGATCTATTAAACCTTTCAATATAATGGCCAAAACAGTAAATTCACATAAAAAGGGAGATAACTCAGTCACAAGGTAACCCTATTTAAATGCTTGCAAACAATTCTAATGACAGAAACGTTAATAAATGCTGGTTCCTACTTTTATCTATTAACAAATTTCTTTTTAAATTGATTCGCCTGAAATTAGTTACTGATTTATTTCTTTAAAAACATTTTTTTTTTTTGGTTTCAAATTTCAAACAAGGAAGTCTAGACTGTGAAAAAATGTGTCGATATTTATTGTATTAGAAAATTTGTAAACAGATCAACAGGTGCATCGAAGTTGGTCAAAAAGATGTATATCTGACGTCATATAAAAGCGAATAATAATTCAACGTGAACCCCATGTAAAACTTCACCGATCAATGAAATAACGGGAAACAAGCTGAGTGCATTGAATAAGTAACCCCCCCAAAAATAAAATCATCGATACATAACAGTTAGAAACATATATACGTCATTATGCGAGATGAAAAGCTGAACAATTTGGATTCTAAAGCAGTGGTATATCAGTATATTTATATATTATTATCATATTTTCAGTTGGGGCACCGACTGGGGAATGGGTGGATATGTTCTACTTGCGAGAAACAAGGATAACCAATGTGGAATTGCTACCATGCCGAGCTACCCTACAGTGTAACATATGAAGATATATACAGTGGAATCTCGTTAATAAGACCACCTGAATGACTGACTGACATTGGTCTGATTAGTGAGGTGTTAAAGTGGAACCTCACTATTAAGACCACCTACCTAATTGACTTAAAGTGGTCTGATTAGTGAGGTGTTACAGTGGAACGTCACTATTAAGACCATCTACCTGATTGACTTAAAGTGGTCTGATTAGTGAGGTATTATTTTCAGTGGGGTTCTGTACTATTAATGAAGAGACTGGTGATTCATGGTCTTAATTGTGAGGTGGTCTCCTAAGCGAGGTGGTGTTTAGGCGAGATTTCACTGTACATTCGCTCTTGCATGTCTTTTTTTGTAACAATTTCAAACCGCTAACAGTGTTATGACCCGGCAAAAAAATTACATTTGATACATTCAAATTTACACAAAGAAAATGGCACCCTAAATGTCATTTCTGACACTGGTACTCATTTTTGCTGTTGTTGTTGTTGATTTCGCTGTCGATTAAAATAAAAATAAAAATATCTGAATGAATCCTTGAATGTTGTTATTCGTTGTTATTATTAGGTTATTATTATTAATGTTGTATCTTATTTTCTATTACATTATTAGCTTATCATTTATTTACCTATTTCAGTCCTACTTGTTACACTTTATTAATTCCCAAACACTGAGTCCATTATGTCTGTTTTAACCCTTTTACCCCTACAGACCATAGTAGACTGGTCTAAACAATGAAAAAAGAACAAACCATTTTGATTCAGGGGTTAAAGCTGTTACAACAGTTAAAAACAGGAAAAGAAAATTGATTACTTGTAGTTTAATTTGGCATATCAGAAAATCTTGCGACAAAAATTGTTTGGAAGAGCATTAACAGTGTTTTTTTTAATACTTTTTTTTTTTACTTTTTCACTTCTTAAATTGATATACAATAACAAAATAGAGATACACAGAGGCAATATAAGTCTTAATTTGAATATTTTTTGTGAAAATTGATTAAGAAACCCAGCTTCATCACCTGACCTTATTTTTACAAAATATATATGAATATAAGATTTTTTTATACCTATGTATAGTTCTTAGTAAAAGTAGATTACGACGAATATTTATCCCTTACTTGTCTTAATTTGAATTTGAAGAATATTTGCTAATCCAAAACTGTATGGGACCAGATATCCGGAAGGAATCAGCGTCCCCTGCTGGCTACAACTGTCAAAAATGTTCCATTGAAACCCTTTTAATTCGAAGAAAAGTTCTAAAATGTTATATATGTCATGTTTGGTGAAAAAGTTCAAGTCAGTTGTAAAAATCAGCTTGGAGATATACAACAGTTTGAACATGAAAAAACTATTGGGAATCATTGCAAACAGGAAAAACGGGTGCCCGGAAGTACAAACTCTTTAAATAAATATAATAAATACTCTATTGTCTGTGCTTCATCATTCGCCGCCAGGAGGCGACGAATATATTTCAAATTAAGTTAGGAAGTAGTATATGGAAGGAGCTATTAGTTTCTTTGAACGCGGAAGTAATGACGTAGTAATTTTATTTGAGGCAAAAACGCTATTAAAATTTCAGATATGAAAGTGATGTTGGTTTGTTTCATAAATAGTCAGCATCTAAATTTTTTAATGCAATTATGGTATGATACTGCGATTCGTATTTTTTGTAGAGACATAGACATAAGAAATGAAATAATGATAAGTGGGAGACATTAGTCCAAATGATGGGAGCAATCATCACGTGATTGCTTTTGATTTTGATCAGAGCATGATATCCTATTATATAAGTTTAGTGGACGACGGAAATTCGGAACAAAATGTTTTTTTATCATTTAAAATGATGTCGTTTGTGCAAAACGGATTAAATATAACACCGAAAACGAAATGTCCAATATCCAATTCACATTTAATGGTAGGGCGGAGTGAGCTTTTGATTACCATACGGATGATTCTACTTACTTGCCGGATATGACAATTGCCGGGAAAAAACGTTTTTATTCCGCGCTGGTTACTCAATTATGTATGGTGACAAGTAGGAACGATAACTCTTGCCAGTGTAATTTTAATGCTTTGATTTATTACCTAAAATTTAAATTCGACAGGGTCAAGAAAGTGCCCAGGAGACCCCAACCCGCCAGGTTACTATAGCAATGGGAAACAAATGCTAGAACGTTCGTTTACATAAGACATTGAAGTACAAGATTAGGCTGGTTAGTATTAAACGTCAGGTCATTCTAAAGGGGACGTATACGATAGTAAATTAAAAGATATGATAAAAATAAATAATAGACGATTTCTGTGGATAGGCCGGTATTTACATCTAAAAAGATATCTACATGTATTGAAATGAAGGGAATATCATTTCTAAAAAATATGAATTTGAATTACTGTTATCTTTACGTACATCATGTTAATATATAATAATGATAAAAATAATAATAATAATAATAATAATAATAATAATAATAATAATAATAAAATTAATAAAACAGTGGATGGAATTCGTGTAATATTGACCTCGCCTCGTATCTCTTTCAATACCTGTTTTATATTAATATTTTTGCATATGTCTTATAATTTGCATTCACTACCTTCATTTTGTTAATACCTGAGTATTTGTATTATCCTGGCTTTAAATACCCTGTTTATTTTGATATTTTGATATTTATGCTTATTTTTTATCATGGCTTTTGGTACCAATATCATGCTAATAATTCATAGTGTATATATTTGTAAGCCTCGTTTTCAGTACATTTATTATGTTCTTATATTGTTGTCTTGTCACGTTAGAAAGGTTAAGATCTTAGTATTTGTGTACAATGTATTTTGTACTATCTTTCAGGCATTTAGTTTGACCTAAAGACAAATATTCAGAGATTCAGATTTTAGTACTTTTTTGATATGTTCATGCACTATCTTTTAGACATTTAGTTCGACCAATATACATATTCAGAGATCAAGAACTATGTAATTTTGTATTATGTATATTGCACTATCTTGCAGGCATTTAGTTTGATCTTCTCATATATACTGGATTGTAATGTTACAGGTGTATATGCTAATGAAATACTGTGTTGTCAGGTAAACCTGTGAGTGCATTGTGGGATACAATTAAAAGTTGTGATAAAATAAGTACATAACGGCAAGTAAGACACGTGCTATATGCAATTCTGAATGAAAACGAGAGGTCATGATATCATCCATTAAGTCTCTCTCTCCCTCTCTCTCTCTCTCTCTCTCTCACACACACACACACACTCACACGCACACACACAAACATGTTGTACATATACACATACGTTACTATTGTTATTGTTAAAAGCGCATCTCGTATCTATCTGGTAAACCATCAGTTGCAACTACGAAGTGGCCACGTGACTTTAACAGAAAGTCGGTAATTTGTCGCTTTCGGTTTTGTAATATTTACATTGACAACATTCGATGATATCTTGTTTCAGTTTATCTCCGGAAATTAATTTAAAATTGATGGTCTATCTTGTAGAGTTGACAAACTTGCTTTACCAATTGACCTATCGCCAAATGTCTGACATGGCACCTTTTCATTATGACGTCACAATTAAATGGCCCGTCAAACACTTATGTGATTATGACATAACAATCGAAAAATGCCAAAAAGCAATGGACAGCCATAGGTCTGATATTTGGCGATAGCTTAATTGACACCTTACGCAGTGTGTTATCCCAACTCCAAGTCCTAAAAACGATAAAATGCTGGACCGGAAGTGATGGTGTCCACATTTTTAATGTAAATGTGCATACTATTATCACGAACCATAATCGTTTAGAATGGTTTATTTTGTTCCGGAAACTCTGTTTCTGAGTAAAATTGGTGGTAATTGTAATGTTTGTTTCTTTCAGAGATATTCACATTAATTTTTATATGTTATTTTTTATTTTACCTGTTTAAAACTTATTTCATTCAAGTGACAGTCGAGATGATTTTAGTTTTACTTTTGATATAAGGCGATCCCAAGTATTTCTCTGTCCAGCGTCCCCGGACGGATTGGTTTCGATAACATAAAACAGATGCAGTGACAAATACATGGTTTTTATTAGTTAAATTTTCCTTTTTCGTGTGTTAATGGCGGAATACCTAATTGCATTTGTTTCCCTACAAATTTCGTGCTTTTCTGAATTTTTTTAGATAACTTTATTATAGGGTAGACACTTAATATAAAAATAATAGATTTGGGATAACCTAAAATATAAATAAACAAACAAACAGATATATAACAAATAATAATAAACAACAACAAAGCCAGAAAGTAAAATTTGTTTATTACAGCAATAACATCCAATAAAACTGCGTTGATTTTATTCAAATCTTAGTTCATTGAACAAGTCCATCTTCCTTTCTAGACAGTAGGGTAACTAGCGGATGTGGCAATTCCGCAGTTATTGCGTCTGTTACGGGACATTTTGATGTAACCTTTCTCACCCCAGCTCTCTCCCCAACTGCAAATTAAATCATAGTGATCCATTAGTTATTAGAAATACGTTATCAAACATATTTTTTTTCAAATGTATCACATCAATAAGTCTAAAATTGCTCAATAACCAAGGGAGTATCTCAATTTGTGAAATACATGTGTAACCATACAGTTATAATACAGAGTTCCATACAGGTAGAAACTTGTGTGTGGAGTTTGGCTATTTACAGTTTGTCCTTATCTAGTCCAACAAAGTACCAAAGTTGCTACACCTAGTTAACGATGGCGTCAATGCTGGACATAAGCAGTCTGCATTTGACTTCTTGTGTTGTTATCTATCGAGATAATGATAAACCGACCTTGACTAGCAAGTCTAGTTATAGTTATATAAGTTATAATGCTCAAGACGATATCGTTTCTCCCAATTAGACTTCATCAGTTGACTGTATAATTTGAGTACGTACTCAAATTATCTTTAATAATATTTCTGAATTTTTCTTCAAATGAGCAATTTTACAATTGTATGCCTTCAATGTACAATCATTTTCACTGTCAGGAATAAATATCTCTTGCCTGGCTTTTTGCCTCAAAATTACGAAAAGGCAGTTGAGCCGAGTAAATTTGGTGACATTGTGCCCTGGGCCCGACACCAGGAGAATTGAGAATTTATTCAAGGCTTTGAATATTCTCAACTTGGACTGCTCAGCCAATCAGGTTTTTTAAGGATTAACCAAAGATGAGTGACGTATGTTTAATTCACCTGTTCTTCACGAGCCAATAGTCTTTACTTCCCTCGCTTCCATATCCGACAGCTAGAACTCCGTGATCTAGACGGCTCTCGCTGCAGAACCACTCATGGTATACGCCGGTTCTGTATAACTGGAAGCTCATGTGGCTTGCGTCGATGGCGACAGAGATTGGTCCAACCGTTGCAACAGCTGTTTGGAGGTCAGACTCACTTTTTGATTTGATGTCAGTGAATCCGGTATCGGTGGCCCCAACATTGGCAGCATTGAAGCGACATTTTTCATTCTAAAAATTATGTAACAAAAAGTACTAGTAACATCGTCTGTAGACAGTTACATAGATATACATACAAATAGATAGACGGGCAGACAGACAAACAGATAGACAGATATCTAATACCAAAGTTATAATGCTCAAGAGGATCGTTTTTGTCAATTAGACTTCATCAGTTGAGCTCCAATTTAAAATGTACATGCAATTTCTAAAGAGAAAGTGGTATCATACAAGGTTAAATTATAAATCTAGAATTATAGCCGAAATCCGTCTTAGAGTAACGTCTGTAAAATGATGGCAGACAAACTTACAGACAGATTGTAAGAAAGACAGACATAGAAAGATATATAGATAGATAGACAGAGAGATAGATAGAAAGATAGATAGACAGATAGATTAATAGATAGTAAATCAGACAAAGTGCTTTTTTCATACCTTTCCTTCATATGGATAAGATGATTCTGTATCAATACCACTGTTGTCCTTTATGTATTTAAAAGCATTGTCCATTAATCCACCTTGGCAACCATGGTTTCCTGTAAAAGGATATGTCTCTATATATGTCTTTATATTTGTCTCTATAAGTCACAATTGTAATGTTGGACACGCAAGCATGTAACCATACAAGTCAATATCGTTATGTTTCATACGCTAATATTAATAACACAACTCGATAATGCAATGTTTGACACGCTAACATGTAACCACACAAGTCCATATTGCAATGTCTGACACGGTAACATGTAACCATGCAAGTCAATATCGTAATGTTTGACACGCTAACGTGTAACCACACAAGTCAGTATTGTATTCTATGATACACCGTAATAAGACATCTTTTTATGTTCAGAAGATAAATACTTTAAACATACATAGCTATAAAGTTTAACTTGTTACAGTGACAGTTGTGGTAATAGTATAGAATGTTTTTTTTATACATTACGGAAAGAGAGCCAGTAAAATGGCAAAATTTTCTTACCATTTTTTGTAATACAATGTGTTCTAAAGATGACACTATACTCAAAAAATGAAAGCAGATGTTTCTGGTTTTTGATGATATCTAATTATATCTGAGTGTGTCGGTTACCTTGTTTTGTAGAACAGTCTACAAGATTCTGTTCCGAAAGGGAGACAAGTGAGCTGTTGCTTTTAAAGTGTTGACCCTCCAATGACCCTGTGGCAGAAAATGACCAACATGATCCACACTGACCCTAAAATTATAAATAAGATAATAATAATAATAATAATAATAATAATAATAATAATAATAATAATAACAGACAAAAAGATAGATAGATAGATAGATAGATAGATAGATAGACAGACAAACGGACAAAGACAGACAGATAGATAGATAGATAGATAGATAGAAAACTAGATAGATAAATATATATAGATAGATAGATAGATAGATAGATAGATAGATAAATAGATAGATAGATAGACAAACAGATAGATAGATAGATAGATAGATAGATAGATAGATAGATAGATAGATAGATAGATTGATAGATAGATAGATAGATAGATAGATAGATAGACAACTGTTTCGTCACATTCTCTTTCTGAGTGACCTTCCCCCCTGTTCCTGCTTTCATGCCCTCACCCCTCCCACACTGTCTTCTCCTTCTCCCCTCTCTCCCCAGCTCTCTTCCCTGTCTTCCTCTTCCTGCTCTTTCTCCCCTATCTCCTTCCTCCCTCACCTTCCCGCTGTCTCTTCTCTCTTTTCTCCCCTCCCCTACTGGCCCTCGGTCTCCGTCCGCGACTCCCTTCCCGTGTCCTTCTCCCCCCCATCCTCTCTCCTGACTCTGCTCCCTACTCTGCACTCTGCCCTCTCTCTCCTGCCCTGAGTCTTTTCTCTCTCTTTGCCCCTTCCTCTCCCTCTCTCCTGCGTCCATCGCTCACTGCCCTTCTCACTACCCCCTCTTCATTTGCCTCCTCCTCCCTCTTCCTCTTTCTCCCCCCCTCCCCTACACTTCCACTCGTGTTCCCTTCTGACCCTAAAATTATAAATAAGATAATAATAATAATAATAATAATATAATAATAATAACTAATAATAATAACAGACCAAAAAGATTAGTTAGATAGATAGATAGATAGACGCAGAAAACGGACCAGAAGACAAGACCAGTAGATAGATAGATTTAGATAGAAAAACTAGATTGACTAAATATATATAGATAGATAGATAGATAGATCGGATAAGTAGATAGATAGATAGACAGACAGATAGATAGATAGATAGATAGATAGATAGATAGATAGATAGATAGATTGATAGATAGATAGATAGATAGATAGACAAACGAACAAAGACACAGACAGATAGATAGATAGATATACGGACAGATAGATAGACAGACAGGCAGATCATTCGATCGATAGATAGATGCACAGACAAACAGATAGATTGATAGGTAGTTTGCAAGAAAAACCCGGGGCTTTTATACTTTGCCTTTATATGGATCCAGTTGGATGGATGGTTGTATATATGGATGGAGAGATCGGATGGAATCATTATTTCAATAAGCATTCAAAGATTACGCACCTGATTTTTTATAGGAGTTACATATCCTTTTGTTCTCCAATCAACAGTATCCGGCAAGTCTCCGATGTTAGATGGAGGTAGGAAGATGGGTGCCTTTGATGGTTCTGTTCTCATTTTATAGCCGTTCATAACACTGACAAATTCCTTGTTGGTCTACAATGTAGAGGGAAAATTCAACATCGAAAACAATCAAAAATATTTCAAACAGAAATAACCTGGACCACATTTGTTGACTGTTCTGTAGACCAACTCCACATGATTTAATTTTGGCGGGATTGTAGATTCTAGAATGGCTCATCTGAGAGATTCATGATATTCTCTACTTATATAATGATTACTTGATTATGCAGCAATCAAAGGCTTGTTCAAACCACGACATTCATCTTGCGAGGAGATAGCACCACGGTAAGATCACAAGTGACAAGAACAAACACTCACACACACACACACACACACACACACACACACACACACACACACACACATGCATATTGTATTGTATTGTCAGAATGTATAATTATATCAATTTACAAGCCTTTCCAAGTCTCCATACTCATTCATTCCAAACCTTACCAAGTCTCCATACTCAATTATTCCAAGCCTCACCATGTATCCGTTATCATTCTATTCCAAGCCTTACCATGTCTCCTTACTCATGCATTCAAGCCTTACCATGTCTCCATACTCATTCATTCCAAGCCAGAAGGTATGCTCTCCTCTGTCAGCAGCCAGGTTATGCTTTTCAATGTAGTCTAAATTGTTTTCCCAAATAATTCGTCTGAAAATTGTGAAAATATTCGTGATAGTCAAATTATTATTCAAGTTGTTAACTAAGATGGTTTTTGTTAGTTATCTAAAGTAATGGCTTACACCACAACTTTCAATCTTTATTATATATAAATACTATTTACAATATTGTTACGATTCCACTTGCTCAAGATGATTGTTGTTGTCTATCAGTTGAGCTATAATGTAATGCAAAAGTGATGTCATACCAGGTCAAAACTAAATTCAGTTGTATATTTCGGAAAGTCAATTTGATGTTTAATATTCAAGGCAAAATAATAAATCCAACTGGCTATACAAATCCGCCTAAGAGTGAATATAAAAATGATTACCTTTGTTTTTAACCCTTTTAGCCCTATAAACCATAATAGACTGGTCTAAACAATGGAATAGAGCATACCATTAAGATATTTAGGGGTGAAAGGGTTAATGTTTTTTGAATGGTGGTATCTACCATATAATTTAAGTATACAATATATATATATAGTTACATATTTATTTATAGCCATCATAATGGTTATCGGTTATCTTCAAATTCATGTTCATTCGAAACGACAGTCTCCTGCAGTTTCAATATATCAGACTTGTTAGATTTCATGAGTGACGTCATTTTATAATATAAAAATTATCAGATACCAAAGTATAACTCATAAGGATGTGCAGGATAAAGGTACAAATCTGGTAAAATACGGAAAAACACAGACCTCTTGAAATCAGGAAGTGGGATCAGGTGTCATAGAGGAAAAAGCATCGCCTTACAACATTTAACTCAGCCAAACACATGATCGCAAACAAGACATTTATGCCGACCGTAGATTTCCCGGAACTTTGACATAAAACGCGGTTTTTTTTATCCCTGTGTCAATAATTTGTCTGTTAGATAACTGGATGTATATAACAAAAGGAAACACAATTTAGCAGAATGCATTCGAAATTTACCTCATGGCTTCCTCTTCTACGGCATACTGTTTTCCATGATGCTTTTTAAATGTCTGCCATTCCGTGTCCAGCTCTGATTTTGGCAAGCGAGCGGTACTTAAAGCCACTAGAGCAGCTACAACGAGGAATCGCAACATCTGAAAACAAAAGAGAAGAAAAAGGATTGTTACATACAGCTAGACTTGTATAAAGGAAACCTGCAGCCTATCAACACCTTTCAAACATAACCCTTGTTAACGTTTTCTATAATGGATAAACCGCTTGATAAAGGTCACCTTTCTATAACAGCGACTTTTATTTGCTTCCTTTGTGGTTTTAATAGAGACATTGACTGTACTATATTTTATAATATAAAAAATCTCAGATACCAAAGTATAACTCAATAGAATGTCCAGGACAGATACAAATCCGGTAAATATTGGACAAACACATACCTCTGGAAACCAAGAGGTGGGATCAGGTGCCATGAAGGAGTAAGCATCCCCTCGTTATTGATTTATTTCGATGTCCATTGTGACATTGTGAAAAGGATTTTTATAGTAAACCCTGTACACAGTAAACACAATGCTACTTTGGTCTGTAAATCTATGTTAATAAAGGTATCAGCCTGATTGTACTGGAGTCGGCCTGACTCAGTCGGTAGCGGGCTAGACTCTTGATCGCGAGTTCGAGTTCAGGCGGAGGCAGGTTGGTTTCCTGCCTTTCGGATGAGACAGTAAAAGCCGAGGTCATAGTAGGTGTCGACAGGCTTAATAATCCTAACTGCTCAATGACCGTAAGTTCCGAGCATAGGCCCTTCATCGGCAATCGGTGGCGTCTACATATGAGTGAATGATACTTGAGCGGGACGTTAAACAACAATAAACAAAGAAACAAAGAAACAAACTGATTGTACTGTTCAGCGACCAATTCTCGAATGATATGCTCTGATTTCTCAAAGAATTTTTTTTTTTTTTTTTTTTTTTTTTTTTTTTATATTTCCATACTACTTCAAAACAGTTCGCAAGAAAGTCAGGCAGTATATATGATAAAAATTCACAACGTCTTATGAAAAGATTTGTTGATGCCTGACAATGTATATTACGTTCCAATCCAAAACTATAAAGATACTTTTAATCAAAACAGCCGTTGATAATTAATACTTTGCAAGAATTTAGTCGCTAGGCAGTATAGTATGATATCGAAAATTCTTAGTTTCCAACTCAAAACTTTGTACAAGTTATGTTTAAAGATTCTGTTGATGCCTGAAATGTTTGTAATGATATTACAAACTAGACAATCCAAAACTATAAAGATACATTTTAAGTCATTGTATTATAAAACTAGTATTTCAAACCTGATTACAATTATAGACCAAATGCCAAAATGAATTAATGTAATTATTAAATTAACATATGATAGAAATAGTAATCAATAATTAAAGATGCAATAATTCAACATTACAATTTCCATTCATATTGTACAGTCAAATAATGCAATGTGTTACCTTGTCAAACGCCTGTTATGAAATAACCGAATTGTTGAATTCGTCGACTAGACATGTACGAAATAAACCTTGGTCACATGATAAGTGTCACAATGATGTTCGGTCATGTGGAAGTCCCGAGACTGCGATTTACCTAGTAACCATTGAACTGACTAATGATAACTGTTATCTTAAAAATGTCCTGTTAAATGAACGACCGTTATACAATATATATATATATATATATATATATATATATATATATATATATATATATATATATATATATATATATATATATATATATATATATTATTATTATTATATATATATCTTTGTGTGTGTTTGTTTGCGTGTATGTGTGTGTGTGTTTTGTTCGAATCTTATATTCACCAAGCTTATGCAATCCTCGTGATTGTACTTAATCTTTCCTGGATAATTTCCCATGGGATTCGGAAACAGGAATAGGGAATCCTGGTCCCCGATGTCACCAATTATACTCATTAATGAGCTTCAATCTTTATTTCATTATAAGACTATTTAATCGTTTGTAATCGTTTGCATCAAACAAGCCTTTTCTGTAAAAATAAAACAAAAAACTTGAGTAGGGTTCTCACAATTTGAGCATAGAGTCTAACAATTAAAGTTTCTAATATTTCTAAAAACAATTCTGCAAATGGCCAATGGTTTTCACTATTATTTGAAATTGTTTGTTGTCAATAAACAAATAAGTCCAGTTGCTGCATACATTCTGTCGTTGTTTTGCTCTAAAACAATGAGAAGTTAGTCGAACTTCAGTCCAGACTTGATTTGATTACTTTGGGTCCTAGACAATTCTACTGCTACAGGAAAAAAAATATTAATGTCTTGATTGCGTTTTTTTTTCTAAAACTTTGAATACGGCGCTTCACAGCCCTGTTGCGATATTCGGATGATCAGGCCAGGTATGCTGAAGCTTAAGGGGATTCCCCTCCTCCTGACAAGGCTGTGTAGCGCCGAATCTTTATTATTGACTGTGTGCATTTTATGTCGCCATTGCCTCGTTCTAATCTCGTACATGTTTGTCAGACCATTCAATTGTGACACCATGTTGGAAATGTCTGCCGAATAGGAATATGGCAGTTCACAACTCTGCCGAAATGGTGGCAGCGTTCAGAATTGCATTTACAATTCAGCATCGCAGACATACCATATAATACAAAAATACCAGATACCATAGTACAAAATCTTTAGGATGTCAATGATAAAAGTACAAATCTGGTGAAAAAATGGACAATGTACTTCTGAAAATCAAGAGGTGGGATCAGGTGCCATTGAGGAGAAATACTATCTGACACCACTTTAAAGGGAGGGATGGTGAAATCGATGGTGTAGACGTCACTTGGCGACTGAGATTGAGATTTCGCCATCCCTCCCTTAAATTGATGTTTGTTTTTTCTCTCTAACGTTGAAATAGCATAAAAGAGTGACTGCAGTCATCTGTGTGTATAAATAGATATTGTAAATATAGTACGAAAACATGCTACCAAAGTATGACAAAGACGACAAAATATGTTCAGAAGGTAGTATCGGTACTTCTGAGATGGGTTTATATCAGGGTGAGATAACACTTCCTCCGACATTTAAATTCGTGGACAAGTCATTTTCAAATGAGAGAGTAAATGGACAAACACGGACCTCTGAAGACCAAGAGTTGGGTTTAGGTATCATTGAGGAGTAAGCATCCCCTATGCATACATATGAAATACGTGTGGAACAAATCCCCATCAGAATTGATACAGATTTCTCAACAACCGTCAACGAAAAGGCAACTCAACATTTCCCTTAGTGAAACAGAGTAATTGCAAACAAGACTGATATACCGACCGTAAAAAACTGCGGAAAGTTGACACGAAACGCAGTTTTCGATATCCCTATGTCAATAATTTGTTTGTGAGTTGTTTCCTTAATTTCTATTTCGCCGAGATATATCGTCTTGACATATGAATAGAAATTTTCATTATTCATCGACAGAACGTCATCGATATCTCTAAATGTCAAATTAAATGAAACCGCTAGCTTTTTCTTCTTTTGATTAGCAGAAGTCTGCTTCGTTTAAATAAAGAAACAATTCAGCCAGTTAAGGTACACAATTGGTTCTCATGGGAACGCCGACAGTTTGTTGATAAACCACTTTTCCGAACATCGTACGTCTTTTAGATTTTTATATCAACTTCAGTGTATTTATGTGTAGAATCAGAGTACTGTTGGACAAAATTAGTATCCTGATAACCAATCACTAGATATTTAAAATTTCTGATATCACCTCTAGTGTAAAAACAGTTGTCTATGATCATAAAACCATCGGATGTTTGAAATCCCAGCAATATAATTATATTTTACTTAATTTAATTTGAGTTCCTTTAACAACTTAATGTTATTTACTTTCATTCTTTCGCTTACTGTTCAGAAATTCATATCGAATGATTGTGGAAAATGTGTATCGAAATAAAAAATATTGTCAAAATCGACAACGCTGAACTGAGGGCCCCCCTCCTACCAAAGTTCTGAACCGCCATCTTCTCCAAGCGGGGTCTTTACGAAAGGTCGGTGAGCTCGTACCCGAATAACGCAGAGAGAGGTTGCCGACTTTTTGTTTGTTTATTGTTGTTTAACATCCATTCACCTATATGGAGACGTCACTACATGCCAGTGAGAAGCTTCAATTTCTCACCTATGCTCGAAACTTGCGGCAATTGAGCAACAAGGGTTCTTTAACGTGCCGACAACTACTGTGACACGGGACAACTGTTTTTACTGTCTCTTCCGACAGACAGGAAACCAACCTGCCATCGGCTGGACTTGAACTCACTACATCACGACCAATGGTCGAGCGCGCTACCGACTTAGCCAGGTCGGCTCTGAAATTGACAGTAATAAATGAGAAAATTGGTGAATTGTTTACCAAACTATTCTTAAAATAAAACCCTTATGAATTCCATAAAATAACCTAACAATTTGCTCGATAAGGTTTCATTTCTTCAAAGGCAAATATAGTTACAGTATCTTGAGTGAAACAAAAGGATTCATGTAGCAATCTGTATTTTGTCGTCACATGACTTTAAACCCTTTTAACCCAACCGACCATAATTTAATGTTCTTATATAATAGAAAAGAGCATATCACTAAGATATTCAGTGTTGGAAGTGTCAAATTACTGAAGACGTCAGGTTATCAATGTTATCAATGTTATCAATGTTAAAGAAGGGCTTGGTATTTAACCAAGATATGAAGAAGTAGGCTGTACAAATATGTATATACATGCACGTACATCTTAGAGGGTATGTTTGTAAAAGGAATAAAATAAGGTCATGGGCCTGAAGTATTAAAGAAACGTTTGAGGAAGAGAGAGAGGGACTGAATATGAGGAGAAACAGTAGGAGAGAGAGAGAGAGAGAGAGAGAGAGAGAGAGAGAGAGAGAGAGAGAGAGAGGGAGAAAGAAAGAGAGAGATTTGTACATTCTTATTCAAAAACAGCTGTACGAGAGCAAACAACAACTCGTAATGCCTACTCTTCCGTTTCTATCAAAATTAGACAATTGGAACATCTTAAGAAAAATGTCACATCTTTAAAAAGATTGTGTCTAAGGTATGCTACATAGATAAACACGGAGTCGTACAATGTCAGTGATCTGACTGTTATGTACAGATAATAATTATAACTTAAAGCAAACTATCTTATCGCATTACAAGTAATGCATACAAATTGAATTGTAAATAAATCCAAGATAATAAAACGACGCTTTGACGGATGATATACAGGTTCATGAACCTTACCACAACACAATATGAAGGATGTAGAGATAAGCTAGGAAGATTTTATAAACAATCTAATACGGCAATTGACAAAAAAACTGTCCATTAAAGCATCACTTCTAGGGAGACATTTTTGTCTTCAAGTGATACTATACCTTTATTCAGCCATTTGGAAATTTGAAAGAGTGGAACAGGCTCTGATTTTCCAAAATATTCTGTATGTGATATAAAGAAAGGAGTGTCCCGGGCAGCTTGAGTTGTCAAATTATCATCGATGATTTTAAAACCTTGTTTATGGTTTTTGAAATTTATTAGTGATAGTGGTCTTGGTTCCATATTCGTTTTGGAGCCCCTATTCCACATGTTAGTCTCATCTGTGCAGCTCACACTTGTAATGTTTTGAAATACTTGTAAAATGCGCATCATGTAAGTAAATTAATGTATATCATACAAATGCATGCATGAGTTTTATAGATAAATGTATGATCAGACATTCACATGGTTACTGCAGTTTATGAACCTAACCTTAATTAAAAGTCAGACATTTGTCCATGTGTATATTTACCATGGTATTTTGATTTTGTAAATTGTCTAAAAATGACCTTGTTCTGATTTAAAAGCTATCCTAACTCCTTCGTTAGTAGAAGTATGCGGTAACATCAAACTCTATCCAAACATCTATATTGTACTGCACAGACATCACCCTCGCATCCTGGGCCCCCTATACTAGACTTAATACCTTGCTCTACATGCGTCTAACATTGACTACTTCATGTTACTTTGTGCATGGCATACACTGTATATCCAGGTATATGTAACTTGGTCATGTCGTACATGTAGAAGCATACGATATGTTAGTACCTCAGAAAATAATGTAACTTATGCTGACAGGTTGCAAATTACATATACTGGTCAATGTATATGAGAGCCGGCCTGGCTCAGTCGGTAGCGCACTCGACTCTGGATCGTGAGGTCGTGAGTTCGAGTCTCGGAGGCGACAGGTTGGTTTCCTGTCTTTCGGATGAGGCAGTAAAAACTGGAGGTCCCGTGTCACAGTATGTGTCGGCACGTTAAAGAACCCTCACTGCTCAATGGCCGTAAGTGCCGAGCATAGGCCAAAATTTGAAGCCCTTCACCGGCATCTGGTGACGTCTCCATATGAGTGAAATATTCTTAAGTGGGACGTTAAAACAACAATAAACAAACAAACAAACAATGTATATGTCTGATAATGCTTTGTTAACATATTGTCCGGAAACCCCATGATGCTGTCCTTACACCCTTTTTTTAATATATGATTTTTTTAAATATATAGCAAAATTCAAAATTCAGCTTGAAGTGACTGCAAAAATGTATTGTTAAAAGACAGATATTAAACCTTTTAGATATATTTGTGTGTCTACCTAAATAGCACATCGATTAAAGCATTGTAGTATCTGGGGGAAAGACAACTGCTCTAAGCTTGTCACCGGCTTGTTACTGTTTGCTGCCTTAATTGGACGATACATACAGGATACATTTTTGTCCTTGGTTTGTACGAGTAAAAATGGGAAATGTGAGCAATTCAGAATAGGATTTTTCTTTTGATAACAGGTTCACAAGGGCTGGAAACCGCAATATTTGAATGACAGAAATAATTTCTATTCTAGCATAACATTGAAACATTTGATAGACATACTCAGTGGGAAACGAGGTGAGGCTAACATAGCCATCCTATTTTTTTTTTTTTTTTTTTTTTTTTTTTTTTTTTTGTAGTGATATTCAACCACCATTTCGCATTTTTTTAAAATCATATATAAATGCTTTCAGTTCATTGCCCCTTATCCTTTGTTTTTGAGAGTTGTCACAGGATATTTTCTTATGCTGTCGTTTACTGTTACCATGTCAACAACAAAATCCCTATGGGACAGGGGATGACACAGAGTTCACCTTGTCGTTAGCTAATTAAACCATTGACTATTTTATCAAGATTTGCTAAAAAAAATTAAAACTGTTTGGCAAATCCTATGAGCATTTACCATACCAACAGAAAAAATTAACTTCTACATCAAATGCACATAAAAGCCTGGAGTGTTTGGAACCCCACGACAACAATATGACAACTTCCAAGTTGACCTTGCTATATGTATAGAGGGGAGTTTTGACCCCGCTATTTTGATTTCCTTCCTATGCCACTGTACCATGAAAATACTGTCTAAAGGAGATTCGAAAAACGTTAAATGTCTGACTGTATACAGTTACAGTTCAACATCTAGTTCAACATATATAGTTACAGTTCAACATCTAGTTCAACATATATAGTTACAGTTCAACATCTAGTTCAGCATATATAGTTACAGTTCAACATCTGTTTCAACATATATAGTTACAGTTCAACATCTAGTTCAACATATATACTTACAGTTCAACATCTAGTTCAACATATACAGTTACAGTTCAACATCTAGTTCAACATATACAGTTACAGTTCAACATCTATAACATAGTTACAGTTCAACATCTAGTTCAACATATACAGTTACAGTTCAACATCTAGTTCAACATATATACTTACAGTTCAGCATCTAACATCTAGTTCAACATATATAGTTACAGTTCAACATCTAGTTCAACATATATAGTTACAGTTCAACATCTAGTTCAACATATATAGTTACAGTTCAACATCTAGTTCAGCATATATAGTTACAGTTCAACATCTTTCAACATATAGTTACAGTTCAACATCTAGTTCAACATATATACTTACAGTTCAACATCTAGTTCAACATATACAGTTACAGTTCAACATCTAGTTCAACATATACAGTTACAGTTCAACATCTAGTTCAACATATACAGTTACAGTTCAACATCTAGTTCAACATACTTGTCATGTTGTTCCTGGCTGGATGTCCCACCTCCCACCTTACCGTTCTTACATGACTGTGAGTTCTACTTCATCGATGCTAATGGCCGAATGGGCTTTAATGGTCTTCTGAGGAAAAATTCGAGTCAGGTTTGGTTAAAATTAACCGATAAAAAAAGTCGAAAAATGTGTAAAATTTTACAAAACAAACATATTTCTGTTTACTTAGGTGTCTATGACCCTTTATCCCATGACCTTTAAATTTGACCCCATGACCTTGAAATGGTCCTTGGATAACTCCTAACAACTTTCTTATATGTCCTTGTATACACAAAGTAAATCAGTTTCGAGTCATTAAGCCATTTGTATACAACTGTACCCTATGTTATGTTGGTTCATGAGAGATTTTTAAAGATGTCCTTTTTTTATCCCTTTTCTTATGCCGGACAAAGAGTGATAGCAATAGGTTGCCATTAGCTTGCAGTTGAGTGGACCTAAACCTTGGTCAACACATCCACTTTGGAAATAGCTGTAGCTCTGCTAGCTCTTAAAAAAGTATTTGGCTATTTTCTCATGTCATCTCCCCACTGGTCTTTGTCGTTTTCCATGTTATTATTTTATTTAGTACTGCGACCGTTTGTAGGTCAGCGTTCTCATAGTATACATTTCGTAATGGCTGCTGCTAAAATTTCAGACATCTAGCGGGATGTTTCTAATTACATTGAAGTAACCAGGAAAATCTGTCTATATCAATCTAAGGAGTAAACATTAAGGTCATTAAGAAAATCACACACACAAATAAAGCCCTTTCAAGAAACATGTATAGCTTAATGCCGATTTTTTTCCAAATCTGTTTGTTTGTTTGTTTGTTTTGTTTTTTGTTTCACATCCCGTCCAGAATTTTTCACTTATATTGAAATGTCACCATGTGTAGGTGAAGTACCACAAACTTTGACCTATGCTATGGACTGCATGGGGCCTCTGTTTACAGTCCTATCGGGAAGACACGTGATGTCACTCTGTGTTTGGCGGGGGAACAGTCGCTACAATTTTAAAAAAAAAGTCTATGGAATCGAACACGGCACCCTCCGCCTTCGAGTCGAACGCCCTACCATTAGACCACCGCCAGCTGTAAAATATTTTCTAGATTATAAGACCTATGACGATATTTTTTTACAGTGACATATATATCTGAATATCGACGATTGGTCTCTGTAACATGTATGATTTGTTGTACCCGAGTTTGGACAAGATAGCGACATTTTTGTGTAAATATTGTTCTCTTATCTGCTTCACATGGTTGGCACGCGCACGGTTCCTCGATCAGATGACCCCTCACGAGGTATCCAGTATTTAAATACCAAACCTCTGCTGTTGGTTGAAAAAATCACAGGATAGCAAAGGTGAGTCGTCTTCCAGATTTTTTAGACTGTATAGGTATTAAATGTTTTGTGTATTTAACCTTTGTCTGCTGGAAAAGTATCTCTTCAAACCTCATGTGGATAACGTAGAGCTTTAAAGGAGTTACGGTTAAGGATGGTGATTATTAAGTTAGAAAAAACAATAGACTTATATGCTTATATTAACAAGTACAGGCGTTAGACGATAATGTCTTATTATTTCTGTTTTTCTGCATTAAATCGTAATAATACAACATATGTATAACAACGTAATTGATTGGTTGAAATACATCACATGTCAAGTTTCCATTACTCAGCCATAGAACGCGCACCTGCTGGATTATACTCCGAGTTATTTTGGAATGCGTGGCGTTTTAAGCCACACTTAACAATTGTTCGGGTATATTGTTTTTAATGGTAGGGGAGGACTCGGTTAAAATGTACCCAGTATGAGTAAACTGCAAACTTCTTCACAAAAAAATCAGCTTAGGTTCCTGTCGGACGGACTCGAACTTGCGTTGTCAGGAAGTGAAAAACTCTCTGGCAGCATCTTAGTTTTACGATATGCACATCTCCATATGATACCAATCACACATGCCGAATCGCAAAATATTCGGATGGAAACTGTGGGACAAGTTGTGCCCACAAGAAAATTGAACACAAGAAAGCAAAAACTAGCTCATGTATCCATAACTCCAATTCTGCGGAAAGTTGAGACGCGACAACAAAACCTGTATTGCTTATTGTGATACCATACCGAATTTGAAAGGAACTGAAGTCAATATAAAAACGTTCCTGCATTTAGAAAATACGTCCATATTTAGCAATACAAGGAGCATAACTCTGTAATTGAATTTCACGATTTACGAACTCGTCAGAACGGTTATGCAATAAAGCATTCTACAAAGTTTGACGAAAATAGGGATATGATTAATCGATTTATCTCATAAAACAGCCAGAAAGACGGACGAACAACTCCATACCATAATACGACGTCTTCAAGGGGCTTATAAAAGAGGGCCCAAAGTCAACAAATTTATTCAGTACTCAAGCTCAACTAACTTCTCATAATTGTCAGTTAAATTCAGACAAAATGTATTCAGTAACTGGACAAGTGTGTATATCGGCAACATACAATTCTAATTAAAGATAAAAATTATTGCTCATTTCAAGATTACTTCAGAGAAATTAAAAAAAATGTTTTAGTACATACTCAAATTTTGAGAACCGTACTCAACTCTTTTATTCATTCTATTTTTTACAGGAAAATGATAAATCTGACGTAAAAATTTATATGTGAATAATGAAAAACAATAATATGTTTCCTAATCACTAAAAGATCCAAACGTTTTACCAACGATTGTAGAATCAAAATGATGAATTTAAAGTTCAGCTTAAGTACTGAGTAAATTTGGTGATTTCGGACCCATATCTTCGGCAAATATTAATAGATAACCTATGAAAACTTTCAACAATGATGAAAATAAATATTCGTGAGTAACTGATTATTTTATTGCTTTGTTCCAATTCATTTCCCTAAATGTGTGTATGTTTTTTTTTTTGGGGGGGGGCGGGGGTTGGGGTTGGGTGGGGGTTTCTTTGTTTATTTGGGTTTTTGGTTTTTTTGTGTTTTTTGTTTTTTATTTGGTTTTCTTGTCTGTTTGTTTTTTGGTTTTTGTTTTTTGGTTTTCTTTTCCTTTCATGAGCTCAAAGCTCAAAATCTTTCAGTGGCTAAAGAAAAAGTTTGGAATGGTCTAAGGTATTTCTGTCAAGATGCCAGAATACTGCTACCCACATTGTTTCGTTTCTGTGATCAAACGCCTCATATCTACCCCAGATCTCTGTCAGTTGTCCAACAATGAGAACAACAAACAGCTTAACAGATAAACAATGCATATACCAGGGTCAACATGTGACCTAGTCTGGTTAAACAAACAAACATAATTAGAGGTTGTTATTGCGAACAATACCGAATAGCTACATAAGCTGCCATGAGTTAATATATGGTTTTTATCCGGTCAAGGTCAACCATATTTCACTCATATGTCCATATTTGAATGTTATTTTTGTTCCTTTCAGATGTTTAAAGTTGTAGTCCTAGCTTGTTTGTGCGTGGCAGCTCTTGCCAGTCCGGTGTTCAACAGGAACCTGGATGGTGAGTGGGCAAGTTATAAACAGACATACAACAAAGTGTACTTAGAGGAAGAAGAACAAATGAGGTAAATACAAACTGCATTCAATTCTCGATAAATCGACATATCGGTATATCGAGTTTGGCGATCAAGTGAAGTTCTGCACCTTGGGAGGAAATGCTTATGTACCACTTAAATTGATATACAATAACAAAACTGGGATAAACACAGGCATAAAACTTTCTCAAATTCCTATAAATATTGTGAGAACTGCTTGAGAAACGCCGTTTGGCACTTATTTTCACGTGATCAATTCAACCTCACTCTTTTTATATGTATACCATACTGGACCTGACTTTGTTTTCACACAATATTTAGGCATATGAGACTTTTATGTCTGTGTATAGCTCTTCTTTGTTATTGTACAGCAAATGCAAGTAGTAAAATAAGACAAAAAATATATATATATAAGTAAAATTAAATAAAGATAATAAAAAATGTCAGATATCAAAGTATAAATCTTTAGAAGGTCCAGAACATAGATACAAATCTGAGAGAGTAAAAGCTGGAGGTCCCGTGTCACAGTAGGTGTCGGCACGTTAAAGAACCCTCACTGCTCAATGGCCGTAAGTGCCGAGCATAGGCCAAATTTGAAGCCCTTCACCGGCATTTGGTGACGTCTCCATATGAGTGAAATCTCCATATGAGTGAAATATTCTTGAGTGGGACGTTAAGCAACAAAAAACAAACAAACAAACAAACAAAACTACTGCTGCCTGACTTTACATCGGTGATCTCTACCTATTAGCAGATTAGGATATTGCCGAATATTCGGTATTAAAAAGAGTATGCATCTCCTGCAAAATTAATCATTGCATGCAAAATCCATTCGAAAAGGAAGGTTTTTTTTCATTAATACTATTGTCCGTCATTCTTGTAAAATATTTCGTCATGGATTCATTTTTGCTATTTTTTTTTTTTTTTTTTGGGGGGGGTTGGTCTCAACTAGAGAGAATGTCCAATAAAAAAGGACCATCTAATAGCATGAAAAAGACAAGTGAAGATAATGGTTATAGATGTCTTGATGTTTGGTAAAATAATTAGATAAGGTCGTACTGTTTCCAATACAAAACTGAGGCTTCATAACGGGACTAATTCATGTACCACATGATACCCGATAAGGTTTGTGCGGGACTATTGATTTCATTGGTGATGGAATGTCGTTAGAAGACTATATCCCGCGCTAACATCATTTCAGCGGGAAGAATACGTAGAGTTACGTTCCATCACCATTGGAAATACTAGTCCCGCACATCACGTGATACATGATTCAGTCCCATTACCTGTATATTTCATTACAAATTTTCACTGATATTCATCTGTTTATGTATGAATCAATGTGTTTATAGATTACTGATACTTTGATGTAATTATCAACATAATACAAATTACATGTTTGTAACCACACACATATACTTATCAACACATACACACGCACATACATATACTTACACATGCTTGCACACGCACATATATCAACACATGCGCATATACATATGTAAACACACATGCACTGGCACGTGCATAAATCACGCACAAGCATACATACACATGCACAGAAACACGCATTCACATATTCATAAACGCACACACATACATACATAAACACGCAAATACACATGCATAAATACACATTAACACGCGTACACGGTCATATATTCACACACACGCACACACACACACACACACATACACACACACACACACATACACACACGCACACACACACAATTACCTATTGTATATATCATCTTATGTACCTTATTACAGACGGCTGATCTGGGAAGATAATGTCCAGTACATTGAGTTACACAACCTTGCCGCCGATAGAGGTCAGCACAGCTTCTGGTTGGGAACAAATGAATATGCAGATATGGTATTCTATTTACTATTATTATTCATAATAATTATTATTACTATATTATTATTATTATTATTATTATTATTATTATTATTATTATTATTGTTGTTGTTGTTGTTGTTGTTATTATTGTTGTTGTTGTTGTTGTTGTTGTTATTATTGTTATTACTATATTATAATTATTATTATTATTATTATTATTATTATTATTATTATTATTATTATTATTATTATTATTATTTCATTCTGATCGTTGCATTTTTCACATCTTTTTTCTGTTTTCATTTTCTAGACAAATTTCGAGTTCCGATCAGTCATGAATGGTTACATCATGCAAAATAAAACTAAAGGAGACACTTTCATGAAGCCAAGTAATATGGGTCCAGTACCTGACTCCGTTGATTGGAGAAAAGAAGGTTACGTTACCGAGGTTAAAAATCAGGTATAAGGCATGGACGCACTAGTGCAAAGATTTTTTCTTGAATTTTTAAATATATAATGTAAACAGCTAATACCGCTTTACGTCTAAAGCATGCGTTATATTGTATACAGGGACAGGATGGTTTACGCCGAGTTAACATCAAGTAATATTGTCTTAAATCTAAAGTTAGTATCATATTATAATGTTTTAGTCTAAAGATAATATCATGTTATATTGTCTTACGTTTAAAGTTAATATCATATTATATTGTGTTGAGTTAATATCATCTCATATTGTCTTAAGTCTAAAGTTATTATCATGTAATATTGTCTTCAATCTAAAGTTAATATTACGTCATATTGTCTTAAGTCTAAAGTTAATATCATGTTACATTGTCTTAGATCTAAAATTAATGTCATGTTATATTGTCTGAAGTCTTAAGTTAATATCGTGGTATGTTGTCTTCAGTCTAAAGTTAGTATGATGTTTTACTGCCTTAAGTCTTAAGATAGTATGATATCATATTGTCTGAAGTCTTAAGTTAACATAATGTCATATTGCCTTAAGTGTTGCATTAGTATCATTTTATAATTTATTTTCAGGGACACTGCGGTTCATGCTGGGCTTTCTCTACAACAGGCTCACTGGAGGGACAGAACTTCAAATCGTCTGGAAAACTTGTCTCACTCTCAGAACAAAATCTGGTTGACTGCTCAGCAAGAGAAGGTGAAGAATTTGATACAAAGTCATGATGGATTGATGTAGTAGTTGTTGCTTCAAAGGAATTATTATCATTACAAATAGACAACAGCAGCAGCAGCATTGTATAGTAGTAGTAGTAGTAGTAGTAGCCTCAGTAGTAGTAGTAGTAGGCAATTAGTAGTAGTTGTTCAGTTACAAATAGACACTAGTAGTAGTAGTAGTAGCAGTGTCAGCGGATGCAGTAGTAGTAGTAGTAGTAGTAGTAGTAGTAGTAGTAGTAGTAGTAGTAGTAGTAGTAGTAGTAGTAGTAGTAGTAGTAGCAGTGTCAGCGGATGCAGTAGTGTTAGTAGTAGTAGTAGCAGTAATAGTAGTAGTAGTAGTAGTAGTTGTGTGCAGTGCAGTAGTAGTAGTAGTAGTAGTAGTAGTAGTAGTAGTAGTAGTAGTAGTAGTAGTAGTAGTAGTAGTAGTAGTAGTAGTAGTAGTAGTAGCAGTGTCAGCGGATGCAGTAGTAGTAGTAGTAGTAGTAGTAGTAGTAGTAGTCAGTAGTAGGATGTAGTAGTAGTAGTAGTAGTAGTAGTAGTAGTAGATGCAGTAGTAGTAGTAGTAGTAGTAGTAGTAGTAGTAGTAGTAGTAGAGGTAGTAGTAAATGTAATAGCTGCAGTAAATTCAGTAGTAGCAGTAGTTTACACCTGTACAGTTATCATAAAACAATATTGTTGATACCTGACTTGAATTTTTAAAAAAGACAGAAAGAAACTGACACGTTCTCCCTGATAGGTACTGCATGCAAATGACATGTTTGTATTCTAGATAATGAGGCTAAGATATGATTATCAATATATAGACACTGTTTGATCCATGGCTTACGTTTATGTAAACCTGATGCAACAGTATCTAGAATCGTAATCGTGTGGATCCAAATTCCGGATTTCTCGAATTCTTTATTTTTCAAAATAATTTTGGTGGTCACTTGCATTTCGAGATAATGAAATTTCACTGTATTTTCAACTTGAACAGCATCAAAATTCTATTAAACACAAAAATCCAATCGATGGTCTGCACAGGTATTTTTTTAGTAATACCTATTGCAGTGTCACGGATGATAATGACAGTGACAATAGCCGTTAATTTAGTGTCAATTACCATTAAGTTATATTAAAATGTCGTTATTTTTTCAATACATAGGTAACCATGGCTGTAAGGGTGGTTTGATGGACAATGGTTTCCGATACATTGAGCAAAACGATGGAATTGACACCGAGGCTTCATATCCCTACACCGCAAAGGTAAGTACATTAGAATCCCGTTAAACGAATGCTGTAGAAAAGCAAATGTTACCAGTAAAATACTGAAACCGTTATGCGAGAAAACACTATATCATGTGTGAGAGGTTACTGTTGTTTTCACTACTCTTCTCAATAAATAGTAAATAGTGTTAATTTTGTGTCCGAGTAGTAAATACACGTATTTTTGTTTAAATTGGAGCTCAGCTGATGAAGTCTAATTGACAGAAACGAAATCATCTTGAGCATTATAAATTTGGTACTATGTTTATAATATTTATACTTTGCTGACATAATATAACCTTACAGACTTCTGAAAACTATCAAAGTTAGGATTACAACAAAAAAAATGAAATTCTTACTCCACCCCACCCCAAAAAAACTCTTGATCGTAAGTTTGAGTCCAATGGGAGGCAGTTTTTTTCACTGTCCTTTGGAATGAGAGTAAAAACCGTGGTTCCATGTCACAGTAGGTGTCGGTACGTTTAAGAACCCTCACTGTTCAATGACCATAACTGCCCAGCATAGGTCAAGATTTGAAGTCCTTCACCGGCATTTGGTATCGTCTATATATGAATGAAAGATTGTTGAGTGGGACGATAAACAACAATGCAACAATAATAACAACAATACAAAAAATTTAGCTTTTGTCTAAAATACTGATTTACTAAAATGTCTCAGATTAAACAAGCACAGAATCGTAAACCATGTTGGTTTCAACGTTGCCAAATGATCCTGATCCTTTTTTAGGATGTTAAGGAGTTTAAATTTTGAAAAGTGTTCTGCGCCACACTCAACAATTTGCCAGTTATATGGAGGCGGAATGTCGATTGTTGGAAGCTGGTTACAATGTACATGAGAACAGACCACTGGGCTACTGCGTGTCAACTGGCAAACCATCTCACAAAAACCAGTTCACGTTTTAGTGGGGTATGAAACTGTGCGACCAACAATTATTTTCCATGGGCCATTGCAGGTTCATTCCATGCTTTTCCAAAAACAAAAAAATCTTTTATTCTCCACTTACAGGGGCATTATTTCTTTTTTGTTCCCAAGCATTTTTTATTTTATTACTACAACTTGATATACAAATAATAAAAAATAGATATTCTCAGGCATTAACATTCTTCAACTACTATTGATATTTTGCTGGAGAAGCCCGGTTTGGCATTCCTTCACTTGCAATGAAATACTTCAACCTTACTTATATATATATATATATATATATATGAATACAACATTCTACTTGACCGTGTTTTAGCAAATAATTATATAAAAAATCTGAGACACCAAAGTATAAATCTTTAGAATGTCCAGGACATAAATACAAATCCGGTAAAATTGACAAACACAGACCTCTGGAAACCAGGAGGTGGTATCAGGTGCCGTGGAGGAGTAAGCATCCTTTATCGACCGGTCACCACCGCCCTAAGTCCACAGTCATGTCCAATGAAATACGTGAAGAGTGTATCCTCGTCACAATTGGTACAGACGTCTCAACAACCGCCAACGAAAAGGCAACTCAATATTTCACTTGGTGAAACAGAAATATCTAGAAATATATTTTTTTCTATGCCTATGTATATTTTTCATTGTACATCATTAATACATGTAGTTTGAACAATAATAAATTGTTTTAGTTAAGACAATTAATGTCCCTTTAAAGTAAATGTTTTATATTTTTTTCATAACAGACAGGCTTAGAATGCAAATTTAAAAGGGCAGACGTTGGAGCCACAGATAAAGGGTTCGTGGACATCCCACATATGAATGAGGAAGCACTTCAAGAAGCCGTCGCCACTGTAGGACCGATTTCCGTTGCTATAGACGCTGGTCACAAGTCATTCCAGTTATACAAATCTGGAGTGTACAACGAACCAATGTGCAGTTCTACGAAGCTTGATCATGGTGTACTAGCAGTGGGATACGGTACAAATGAGGAGACACCATATTGGCTTGTCAAAAATAGGTACGTATGTCAGGGGCATAGTCCACATTAGGTGTATATCTTTTGTAGAAAAAATTTCAGATACCAAATTATGCAGTATATATATATATATATAGAAGTAAAAAATACACTTCAGTCTTTATAAGAAGATATCCCACAATATAAAACATAGAAAATACAGTAAATTACATCTCTAAATTTCCCACCGGTTTCACCCTCGTCGGATGGCGTTACTAAGAGTTACGATACGTCACAGTCGTGTTAGTAACAAGAACGATAATCAATGTTCACTGTATCGATGTCATACGCTGACCTTAACGTTGTTCTACACATAAAATAAAATAATTTTTATATTACATATATAATGAATTATGAGTTTAGTAAAGGTCTCTATTTCTGTATGAATAAAGTTTCCTTATTTTCCCTTTGTTGTTGCGTACTTTTGGTCGAAAATTTGTACAATGGGAATATATAGAATTTTGGTTTACAGGATGCCTCACATTCACTGATGTGTCCGCTTAAGGGTATCATTCTTGTCGCGGGTCTCCAATTTGTTGGCGATGTACTGTTATTCTTTTCCTAATAGTAGGGCCAGTTTGTCCAATATAATTCCTATTGTAGCCGCAACAAGTCATGACATAAATTTATATATATATATATATATATATATATATATATATATATATATATATATATTTATATATATATATATATATATATATATATATATATATATCTATATCCTGGGTCCAATCTATTTAGTAAGCATCTCCTGTTGACTGGTCACACCCGTATTGAGTCCACATTCAAATCCAAACGAAATTGTGGTAACATGCATTTATGTGTCTAAAAATAAATTTTACATTTTTGTTTGAAATTTTGTAAAAAAAAGAAAGTGTAACTACTTTAATGTTTCTATTTTCAGCTGGGGACCATCGTGGGGAATGGAAGGTTACGTAATGATGTCCAGAAATAAACGCAATCAATGTGGAATCGCTACACAGGCTAGTTATCCAAAAGTCTGAAATATGAAGCCAACTTAGGACAAAAAAAACGAACAACGGCATTCCTCGCCAATTGTCTTTAATTATGTTTTAGTAAAGCTAAAAAGATCTGACATTGGTTGTTTTTGTACCTTTCAAATAAAAAAACGCAATATAATTATATTCGGATTTCGATTCTTTTTTATGTATCGTTTTTCTTTGTGATGAACGGTTAAGTGATACATACATTATAACATGGTCAATTTTATATCATATATCGTATCAGTCCAATGGCTTTAGCTCAGGGTATCGTATAGTCCGGGAACTTTATCAGGGTATGATGTTACCTCTTTGATATAGCCCAGGTATAACCTTGCCCGGGGGTTAAGGCCTGGGGTATTGTCATATGTGTAACTTTATGTAAGAAATTACTATGTCCAGCCCGGTGTAGAATGTTGTAAGTGACCTTTAGTCTCGATTATGATATTGCCCTAAGATTTCAGCCCGAGGTTTGATATTGCCCAGGGGCTTTTGGCTGGGATATTATAATACCTGGGGGCTTTATCCCAATATATGATATTGTGCAAGAGCTGATACGATATGTGTTATGAATTTCACTATGTTAATATAATTGATTTTATCATACAACACTTATTTTCCGTTCATAATATGAATGTATATCAATTCAACAATAATTATAAAAAATATTAAAGTGGATAAAACCCGAGATGTTCCGCATCAGAACAGGTGAAGAGTATGTAGACATTCGTAACTTATATGGAATTTAAATATTTTGCTGACGTGTTTAAGTATTTAATGATGTATTAGCAAATCAAACTGGTAAAAAAACATATCTTTGGCCAATACTCATAGATAATTATCATAAACGTAATATAAAAGTTATAATGTTCAAGACGATATCGTTTCTGTCAATTAGACATCATCAGTTGAGCTCCAATTTAACATGTATCTGTATATTCCAAAGAGAAAGAGGCATGTAACCCACTAAGAATCCCTAAATCATCTCGTTATCATACAGTTTTTTTATATTTTACACCAAGTGAAACCTAGTAACATGTTCAGTTATCAGTAGTTAGAAACAAAATGGCGGTTTCTCAATGCTAGCGTCTCTCTCTCTCTCTCGAACTATCTGTCCCTCCATGGGAGCTCCAAAACCCTGGTGCTTATATATGAAAGGTCAATTATGAAGAACGTTAAACAAAGGTCAAAGGTCAAACACCGGGATCAAAGGTTACCAACTTTACTCATTACTCAAGCTCAACTAACTTTTCATGATTCTTATTCAAAATTTATTCTGTAACTGGACATGTTTGCATATTGATGGTATATAATTGTAAATAATGATAAAAATCATTGATCATTTGAAGAAAACTGCAGAAGTTTTATAATAGTCTTTTGAGTACGGTACTCAACATGTTTGTTCATTTTACCGGAAAATCCTAATTATGACGCAAATTTATATGTGAATGATAAAAAAAATAATAATCTGCTCCCTGACCATTCAAACAAAAACATTTTACAAACTATTTTATAATCAAAATAATGAAATAAAAGTTGAGCTTCAGTATTAAGTAAATTTGATGACTTCGGGCCCAGAATTCTTGAAGTTTCTCATAAATCAATAATCGGAGAAAATACTGTGCATATCAAAATTTGTCAAAGTTTCAACTTCCGTAACCTTTTTACACCATCAAATTTAGTGCAATTTTAGTACGTTATATTATCTAACATTACAATCAAAAGTGACAAAACTTGTTTACCAATATTATAAACATAATACCAAAGTCACAATGCTCAAGACGATATCGTTTCTGTCAATTAGACTTCATCAGTTGAGCGCCGACTTGAAACGTATGGGGTTTATGGTGTCATACAAGGTCAAACAATATATCTAAAAGTATAGCCGATATCCGTCTAAAAGTAAGCACTATAAAAAATGACTTATGAACGACTGGTACCGAAATACCAGGTACTAGGTTTATCGGTGTTTTAATATTAGCTCCTTTCACGCTCAAGTTATTGTGCTAAATCCTGTTACTCTGAATACATGACAAATCGAATGAAATTAATTGCGCCAATTTAAGATTGCGCTAATAAGCCTATTTCCTTGAGAGCGCCTAAAATGAGTGCACTTATTTAAATATACAGTACTTACCATTGCAGCAGCAACAATTGTTGACACTTTATTTATTTATTTATTTTATATGCTTTATATACTTTTTCACAAGTTGTTTGCCCGAAACATGAATTCCATTGTGTAACTAAATCACCCGCCTGTATTTCTCACATATGTGTAACACATATTATATTTTATCTCAGGACACACCAATTTTATAATCTGTTTTTAATTATAGGTTGATAATTCTACTAAAAGTAACCCCCAATAGTGTCATAGGTATCATACAAGGCCAAATAGGAGACATTTGTAAATAAACTATGAAATATACCAACAAAATCCAATGTCCTCAAAATGGAAGTATCAGTTTGCCAAAAAAACAAAACAAAACAAAACAAAACAAAACAAAACAAAAAAAAAGAAAAAAAAAGAAAAACACTCAAATTTCACAAATATTCAACCATTTGACCTTTATAAGTGAAAGATGACAATATGTATATCAGTTACATAGTATCAAATCTGTACAATACACAGCTCCAGTGCAAATGTTTATCGATGCTTACCGATTACGTCACGAGCAATGACATCATACCGTTAACGACACATGCACATTACCGCGTATACTAATAGACCTATATAAGTATACATTTACCAGATATTATGCCAATGGATTATCAAACAAATAGAAAACTTAAAAGAAATTATATGTGATAAATAACTATATGCATACCAGGAATAGCGATAGGTTCGAGGTTAGGTAGGAATTTTGCATGTGCATATATGCGCAAGTGGGATGAAGAACTTTTAAAGTATGATAAATCCCCACTTTTCTACAAATATTATAAACGTAATACCAAAGTTACAATGCTCAAAGTCCAAATGGGATCAAAACTCTAAATGGAATGTATCTTCTTCTCATGAACCATTGATCAAATGTATTTCAAATTTTGTATTCATGATTGTTAGTCATATATCTACAACGTTTACAAATGGAAACGAAATAGGCCATTTCAACCATTTTCTCTGTATAAGCGTGCAAGGACTGACTGGGTTTGAGACAACAGATGAAAACCAAAGACATCAGTGGAAAGTTTAAAAGAAGCGACCCCAAATTCCCTTCCCAAATACCTAATCGTTTGTACACTATACAGAAACGTTTTATGCTAGTTCAGGTGACACAAAAAGAGGTTTCTGGTCATTGTATCTTCTTTTGACGATAATGTGTTGGTTTCAGGCACAAAATCAACACATTTAGTACATACTTTTATTTCATAATTTTGACTTATAATCGTTTTGGAAACATATTATCATTTTACATCAATTAAATATAAAAAAGAGTGTGTCACGTTTATGATTAAATGAGTAGA